>JAXGGA010001708.1:0-142724 GCA_038373865.1 Uloborus plumipes
GCATTGGTTTTAAAGTTCACTACGTTATGCTTTTTTCCCTTCTAATTTTACTTTTGTTAATAATGTGAGAGAGGCCGTCATTAGTAACGATATTCATATCTTTCATCATACTTGAAGCTTCAACGGCCGTTGTTCTGCTCGAAATTCTAGAGCGATCACAGTTCAATGCAGTATTTTTCAATATTATGCGCATCTGTCGAGGTGACTTAGTTCAAGCGTGCTATTCAGAATCTTTATGCCCAGTTTTTATCAATTCATTTTCAAATTCCTCGAACGAACTAATTTCAATGTGGGAAATGCGTTGAAAAGCTTGATACAATGAACAGTAATGACTGCCATTCACCGGGCAACGAGGCCGACTAGAATTGCTGCGAGCATGAAACGCAATAATTTACCGATTTTTGAGTCTTTTGCGCCAATGCAAATTGAACGATTTTGACCAGTTAACGTTCTTTATGTGTTTTTCAACCATTTTAGTAAAGGATTTTCACTGTAGCGGAATAAAATATTATTGACATAGTATTGCAAAAAAATTTGGAAAATGACTTAATTTTCGAAAAAAATCGAAATTTTAAGTACAATGCGCTAGCTGGGGACTCAATATTTTTCCTTTGTTTAATCTGCATTTTACTTACCTACCCTAGAGGCAAGTTTTCCGCGGTATAGCGTTTCGAAAAAAAATAATTTTTCTTTTTCGACCCACCCTAGTATATACTCGTGCTCAGGTTCCCGAGTGGTATAATTAGCAACAACAACAATAATTATTGCTAACAATATACTAGAAAACAATAGTAAAATGAAAACGCATTTGCTTCCCCGTGCGGATTACAGAAACTCCATGTCATGCAGCTGGAGGAAAATATTTACCATACAATAACATGTTTCGGTTTCCTTTCATTTTCCATTCCTTGTCAAACAATTTCGAATTCAGAAAGTGATAGAAATATCACTGTAGCTTTCCAACGTAGTGAGATTTTTTGAAAACAATTTTGAAACTCTGACTAAAATATTATTCTGAGAGCTTTTGAATAAATAAATACAAATCTACAGAATCCGTACTCTATAAATATTTATTTCAACAGCGCAAATATACGTAGAAAAAGGGAGAATGCTTTTTAAAATATTTCAAATCGTTCTCTTTTTTTCATCAACATATTAGGTATTCCATGTCAGGATGCCACAACAAAATATTTTAAAGCTGACATTTTCCAGCAATTTCACAAATATTGAAATTGAGCTTGAAGTTTTGTTTTAAAACTGTACCATGTAGATAAGACTATCTCAAAGCATAAAAATGAACCTTGTTTGAAATTGCTATGCTTTAAATTCATATCTTATAGAAATCTCTAAGGAACAAATCTCAGTTTTCCATTTAATTATTTTTCAGTAATATTAATGAAAAATTGATTCATTTGAATTCACTTGGAATGAAAACTTGACCAATGCGTTTAACGAAGGAATTTGATTAATTCAATTTTTAATGAGGCATGTCACTGAAATAAAAATGCAAGGAATTCTTCCAAATTGATAAAAGTAAAAGGTTTTACTCATTTAATAACGCGCAATGATAAGGTGCAACTTGTTGTATCTTGACCATGAGTAGTTGTAATGTCCAAGAAAAATTCTTCCCGATAAATTTAAAAGTTATTGCAGAGGTTTTTGCTTGAATTGAGGTTAAGAAAATTATTTTCTCTTAAATGTTATTTATTTTTGGCCAGAGCGTACATCACAATGCGTATGCAAATGCAAATAAAGAACGGCACAGCTTTATTACGAAATTATCTTTGGGATAACTTTACTACTACTTCAGAAATATAAAGAAATTGTTGTGTGTGTGTGTGTAATTACAAAATGAATACTAAGTGTAATTACTGAAGTTGGCGCGAAGCGGGGTTTGGCCGGAGCGCCGAATACCGAAGCTTCAGCTTCTGCACATAATTGAAGTTTCAGCATTGAACATGTAATACATGCATGAAAATAATATGCTCTACTCCATATGTTTTATTATTCTTAGTGTTACACAGCAGTCATAGCGTGATGACTCAGTTTCAAATTAATTTCACTAATTAAAGTATTTATTTTGTTTTATACTGTTAGTACAAGAAAAGAAGACACTTCTGTTTTATTATTAAAATAAGTAGAATGAGCATTGTTTGGATTATAAAAAGCATGTTGTATACTGAGTTGATATTTATAACAAAATCAACTGATATTATAAAATATTATATTACTAGAAATTAGCTGCTATTTGCATTTCATAAACCTTATAATTATTGATGGTGTGAAGAGCAGCCTAGTTGAATCGTCCAGTACCGAAGCTTCAGTCAACTTATGGCGGAAGCTTCGGCTGGTGCACATATTGAAGTCTTAACATTAAATGCATTAATAAATTCATACAATATGATACTGTTCTCTAGATATTTTAATATTCCTAGCTTTACTCAATCTTTTTTATCTTACTGTGTCATTTTTAAAATAATTTTACTAGTTGAAATATTTATTTTTGTTTTGTACTGGTAGTACCAGAAACGATATTTTAAAGTTTTTTTTATTGGAAATAAGCATACATTACTTGGAATACGGAAAAAGTGTTCTACATTTAAGTTGATGCTTATAATAAACCAAATAATATGATCAATATTAAATCACAGAGTAATTTAACAGGAAATTAGCTACTAGCTACTTTGTTCCTTAATATTGTAAAATGAATAACCTGCATTTAAAAATCTTAAAGTTAATTTAAATTTGTTAGAGTCATGTTAATGCCTTTTTACTTATTTTTCAGTAGGGTGAGTTCTGGTAAGTGCGTACCCTTTTTTTCAAAGTTCATGTTCTCAAGGATGCTGCTCTGTTGAAAAATCTTGTACACTCACAATTTTTTTTTAGTTTTCTTTCCAGATCCTTTACTATGATTTTCAACCATATAATATGTCGAATAAACTATAAGCATAGGTTTTGTGACCTGGTTTATGACACCTATTCTAAGGTACGCACTTTCCCTACCTAGCGGGGTAAGTGCGTCCACCTTAAATTATGTGGATATGAGAAGGAAAAAACTTCTGGCACATATTAAATATGTTAGGTAGTTGCCTTGGGATAATTCCTAATACTAGAGATCAGCACTTGCTTGCATGGATGAAACGCAATCAGTGATATCCCACGTGTCTTACGAACAACTGTGATTTGAAGATTGAGAGAGTTGTGTCTGTGATTCTTCCTTTGTCCTTTCAATAAGACCAAGTGAGCAAACGTTAGTTGTTTTTATTTAGTAATAATCACTTATTGATTACATAGTTTATTTTGGTTTAATACATTAATCAGTCTGTGTTTAAGCCAGGGTTCGCACTTACCCCTTCTTAAATGTAAGATGAGACATGTGCGTCCAATAGCGTTGTTGTAAGTGGACACCCCTGTGATTTTCTTTAATTCTATTTGTATGATAGATCGTTAGGTGACCTAAGTGAACAATTCGTTTTTTCCTTTTTTTTGAATAAATACAGTTTTAAAATACTTTTCTTATTAGAATCAGCAGCAGTAAGAAAAAACACAAAATAAAGAGCAAAAAAGAAAAAAGAAAAATAATAATTGATCATGATATGATACTTGTACTTTGTTTTCCCTTGTACTTTGAAATAGTTTTTCACAAGGTGTTCTTAATTTTCTTAAATATAATTTATTCATTACTCCACCTTCGTTTTTTGAATCAGCTGGTTCCTTATTCAGTGTTTCACTTAATTTCATTGCTTCATTTGTCATTCTGGTTTAAATTAAGTATAGCTTATGATCGCTATTTTGAACGAAAAATGTACTAACTGATATCTAAAAGCCAATATGTTTCAGAGGTTATGAATAAAATTAAAATCTTATGCCGCATTCAATGTAAATATAAATACTTGATGGAAATGACGTCGGATTTATAATCGGCTTATAAAACAGTTATAAGCAAAATTAAAGGTGAATTACGAGAGTCAGATTTTCCACGTAATGGTACACACTTGCCTCATCATAATGGTACGCACTTGCTCCGCATAATATTACGCATATGCCTCATTAAAGTGGTACGCACTTGCCCCATCATAATGGTACGCACTTACCCCCACCTTAATTTAAAGAAAGGGAAAGTGCGTACCGTCATATAAACAAATTTTAGTTAGAGAATTTGATCAAAATACCCCATGTATGTTGTTAGTAGCTATTACTCAAAAGAAACAACCTACATTTCTTGACTTCATTTGCTTGGTATGACTACAAGAGAAACTGAAACAAAACCTTCTCAATCTTTACTTAAGAGTTTTTTTGAAGACATTAAAGTTGTCTCTGATTGTGTTTCATCTTTTGAATTCAGGCCTGAATTCTACCTATTGAAATTATCATTAGACAGTTATCTAACATGGTCGACGTGTTGCAAAAGCCATTTCAGGACAGTGTTCATATAATTCCCGGTGGACGCACTTACCCCGTGGACGCACTTACCAGAACTCACCCTATTTATATTTTAAGTAAAATATTTAATACGTTTAGATTTTGGGAACGTTTAGTTCAAAAATAATTTAATCGAAAATAAGTTTTTCCCTTGAAGTAACAAATTAAATCGAGGCTCAATATTTTTCATCACAAGTTAATGTGCAAGAAATTGGAACTATCTTGAAATTTGTCTTAGTAAAGAATAAATAAAAATTCAGCTTTAATTTACTTTTTGTTAGTTCTCAAGATAATTATAATCCTAGAATAGTATTAATAATCCTGATCAATTTATAGAAAACAGGTTACATTTTGTCACATAAAATTAAATTGTGTTTGTTCAACATATTAATAAATATAAGGAAAACTGAAATTTTAGACCTACATCTTTATTAAATAAACATGACTTTTCAAAAATCCTGGCCTGGTAAATATTAAACACTGACATGTTTATATCTAAGGACAACACTAAAATTGCGTAAGAAAGTCACGTTTCACTAGCTTTATTTTAAAGCAACTAAAGCTTTTCATATAAATAAAATATATTTATATTTATTTCATAAGAATTTTTAAGTTAAATATAATAGAAAGTAAATTATTGAACAGTTTCTGATTTCAAAGGTTCAATGCGCACAATAATTTTATTTAACATAATTTTCTTCTACGTTTTAGTATACTGTATAATTGTGTATAGCCTAAAGGACAATATTTTATGGAATTATAGTTGTAAAAGGAAAATTTACAACATAAATTATTATAGGCCGAAGCGACCACAGCGGCCGAAGCACACATCAAGTTTCCAGCCAGACCCCCGAAGCTTCGGCCCATCTCTAGTAATTATGAAATGTTACTAAATACTTGTTACTAAAACAAATTGGCACGTTAGCAATTCATTATTTTCCTGGACTGTCTTTGATTTTTTTTTTTTTTTACATTCTATGCATTTAAATTACTAAATGGTTTATAACTTGAAAAACAGAAATTCTTCTTACGGTAATAAACTGTATATTACTCTGTCATTAGTTTTAAAAGAATAGGAATAGGTTTCACTATCGTGGATCATGATGACAGCATAAGCCCCAGCCATATCATTTAAAGAAGGAGTTCATATCACTTAAAGAAAGAGCAAACTACTTAAGCAATAACATTATATGCTGTGTGAGCAGGGAATAGAACAAGGGAATCTTGGGTCAAACGTGGAATTAAAGTGTCGTTCACTTCTTATTTTTGAAGTTCCTATCCTCTTTCCCGACAGTTGCTTACTGCCAAGATCTTAGGAAAAATATACAACTTAGCAAATGAGCCGTAAGTACAAAAGAAACATTATGGAATTCCAAAAATTCTTTAAACACTTTAAGCGACCTTTCGGAGATAAAACTTTGATTGGAGATTGCCCACAGTACTCTGCAAGGCCACAGGCAAAAATCTTTTCATTGTTTCCGCCCTTTAAAAATATTCAAGAAAGCTTTTAACGTAGCGAATTATAAGCCCTAAGCATTTTATCAAAGGAAAACTCTCTTAAGTGCAAGAATAAGTCGCCGAGTTAAGAGTGACTCTAACCCTTCAGCATTTCGGAGAATTCTGAAATATCCTATTTAGCGATAAAAATAAATGCTCTGTAAATCAAATAGTTTTATTGACTACGTACGCATTTCCCTAGCATTTGTATTTATTTACAGCATTTTAATGAGCTAATGAGAAACGGGGGTGAACCCGCGCATCTCGAAATCTCGATAAGCGAATTCATCTAAGTTAAGCAGAAGTATTTCTTTGATGTTAAAAATGTAATCCGTAGTGGGTGTATTTTCAGCATTTGCTAAGCATTGCATTTATTTCCCTTTATTGTATGAAACTGAAATCCGTTTTCCTCTCTGAAATAAAATAATTTCTATTTGCAGAAAAAATTAACATCATTCTCATTCCCTAGCTAATTTTGATTACGTAGGTAAATAAAATATTTATAGTAGCCTCTTAAGCGGGCTTGAATTATTTAGTAACTAAATGTATGAAATGATGTAATGCTTTGTGATAAACTCTAAAAGTTTAAATAACGAAACTAGACTTCATTAAGTTATTAGGTGAAGTTCATTCTCCATTGTAAAGTATTTCTCTTTAAATGAAACATAAATAAAAATACAAAATTAATGTTTTTAGATTATTTTACGGGACATAGCTGCTTATTATTGGGCGTTTTTTTTCTCTATTTAGTTCTTGCAATGATACAGGAGAGAATGAAAAGGGAAAAATATTTTATTACAAGTAAAAGTTTTAAAATGCAACACATAATAGCACAAACAGCAACAGCTTGCAGACATAAGCTTTGACTTATCAAGAAACCTTTTATTAATGCTTAAGAGATAAACTTATCTCGTGAATTAAAAGATATTCAATTAAGATAATATTCAACAGAAAAACACGAGCTGATTTAATCTAAATAAATGTATATTCTTGTTTTATGTATAAAATACTGTTATTCATTAGACCAACTTTAATACACAATTTTTGCATTTTTAACTATCGCACTAATATTTACTAGTATTTCTTATTTAAAATGAACTACTTGAATAAAGGTGATAAGGTTTGAACAAGAAAAAATTGTTAGATGTTTTGAATATCTTATTAGTATTCACAATATCACAATATTTATCCACGTGATTATATCGCATCGAATATTACAACACATGGGTCGAAAGATTTCAGCAACTCCAAAAGCACTTGGAATCTTTCCGTTATAGGTGTTGCACTTCACATCAGTGCGATAGTTTTTTTATTTCATAGTTGTCAAAGTTACAATAAACTATTCTTGGAAATACCATATACAGTATGTTGTATTTATGTTTTCATTAAACGAAAAAAATAATAATAACCCAGAAAAAAATAACAGTAATATAGCAAGCTATTAAAAAGTATGCAGAGGTATAGTGTAATGACCCACCAATTAAACATAACAACTTGAGAGGCTCTATTAAAATATTAAATATACCGCTAAATAAATGTGAAGATAATTTCATTAAATTATGATTAAATATACACCAGAATATAAAAATCCCAATAAATGGAGCAAATACCACACAACGTAAACGCTATACTGGTGATGTCTTTAAAATAAAAAGTACACATGTCGCCAAGTGCAATTAAAATGACTGTAAAAAGGTACCCATGACTCAAAATTTGCTCTTTTGCCTTCTGGTGAGGCTGCGTAATAGATTCTCGTCATTTACAGATCTAGTGCATTCCATCTGTAAATGACGGAATGTAACTCCAAATGACGTGTGTGACACCCATTCTTTCAATTGGCACCACAATTTGCAGATTTTCACTACGATTTGAAATTTTGACACTCAGCCCGATAGAGGTATCTAATGAGAATATACACTATGAATTATTTGTTTCCGAGACTATTAAAGCTAAATGAGAAATTTAGGAATTTTTTACTCTGCGTATAATGCTGCACCATGGCGATAGACACTGAATACTGCATTTTGAAAATTATACCGAATTGGAATGGAGTATAGCTGCTTTAAATAGCTGTACATAATGCACATTATTGTAAAACATATGATTTTTATATATATTGATTTTCTCCATCTGAAAGTGTTTCATAGGTTGTTTGTATTAGTTTTTCTCTTAAAATGAGCAGTTTCTTTATCTTAAATGATACGGCCAAAGTCCAATTCCACACACAAGAACCAATAATACATTAGACAAAACCAAAAGGACGAAGCTACCTCGCATTCTATTTTCAGGAGTAAAACGATTATGCAAGCTTCTTAGAGAATCCATTTACGCCAAGAACTGAAAAATATTCATGAAAGATAATGCATTTTTAAAGGTTTTTGAGAAATAGCAGAGGAAGATGAAAAGAAAATCGTTTGGAAAATTAAACTTGCTAGAAAAGTAGCAGCTAATGATTTAGAAAAACTTTCGAGCCTTTCCCAAAGTTGGCAGATCGAAGTGTTCCGTTCATCTACAAATGGCGCGTGGGATTTTTTTTCCCTTCCCTCAGGGATGTGCCAATGTTTAGTACTGTTAAATACCATTTCTTCTCGTGTGTTCGAATGCAGAAGTTTGAAGGGTTGAAAGGAGGGGGAAGCCCTGCGTCACGCGAAACGGACGTTATCAGACCATTTTGTTCACGAAATCGTAATTACATTTACGTGGTGAAAAGACTGGTGTTCAACTGGTGCGAAATGTAGTAAGTTGTGCAGAATATTAGATGATTGAGCATGTTGTAGCCAGTGAACGAAAAGGGAAAAAAATGGACGAGCTGTGTTTTGAAAATATATTACGGGCGTCATGGAAATTAGTTCATTTTCGATAGAATACCTAAGCGTATTTCTGGTATTTTTTTCGTGTAATTCTGGGAGTTGCTAATAATCGGATGCAGAGCATGTGCTTACAGCATTAGAGCAAATTTGAATAATGTTTCTCATTTAAAAAATAGAACGGAGCGTTATTTCATTTGTTTCATTAACAAGAGCTGGCTTTCCTCCTCTCATGAATAATAATTGGGCCGTCTGTCTTTGAAAAATATTATGAATATAATTTGTAATAACTTTAATCATTCATTATAGGAGTAAAAGATAAAGTAATATTATTAGCATTTAGATTTAATTATAATCACTAAGAAACAAGCACAATTACTATTAATTTCCCCCCCAATAATAAATATTAATGTGTGTGTGTGTGTGTGTGTGTGTTTTAACTATTCGTTTAGTTAGAAGTATTTGTAATAATAATTATAATTATGCAACATTTTCAAACGACTGATCAATAAAAACTATGTTATCTAGTTTTATGAAGTTTCAAATACGCTTCTTTTTTAAAAAGTTTCCGTTGCATTTATGTTATTAGATTTCATGTAACTTCTTGATAACATGATAGTCTGGTGGGTTTCAATTAATTATTATAAATTAACACAACATTAGTGGCAAGAAGGATAAGCACATAAGGGGGAAGGAAGAGAGGCTCACATAGTGTCATCAACAGTTTTGCGCAATTTTTTTATAAATGCAATTGTCTTCACGATTTTGAACAAGCAAATGTCACTATTAATTATTGTTATTACTGTATCGATAAATATATCTTATTGTCGTCACTAGTAAATATGATCGTTAAAAAACTTAGTATGTGCACATTTTTATGTTATTGTAATCTAAGACTTATTTAATTATTTATTTATTTATTTTTGTCAACATTTAAATTAATTTGGCAACATAAAATGTTTAGCTGAAATTGTGGAATAATTTACTTTTCTTCGCTGCTGTGTGTTGAATGTAGTTTTAGTTAACTAGTCAAAGAGCAAAAATGTATTTCACTAAGATTGCCAATTTGTAAAACGGCTGAACTTCATGCGATACGTTTCATCTGCGTAAAAAGCATGACATTACTAATTAGTAAACCGAACGGAATTGGATATACACATTTTTAGATTCAATATTGGGTAAGACTGACAATAATTGCGAATGTTGTTTTGGGGTATTTGTACCAAACGGACTACTAATACATCACACATACAATCAAAATCAGAATAAAAACCAACTTACCTAACCTCCCCAAACTAAAACGGGTAAAAAGTGTTTGCGCAGATATTTTAATTTACAAGAGGTATAAATACCCATAGTTACTGAATTATTGTGCAAGAAAGACAAATAAATGAGAGTAGTACAATTTCTGTTTTTGAATATCTAGATCAATGCTATTTTTAAAGTAAAAATTTGAAAAAAAGTTATATGCGCACATATGCCAAATAAATGTTTATATGCATTTAAGAACGAAATCTAATGTATAAAAGCTAGATCATTTGCATTTAAATGAAGCATAAATCGAAAGGAATATTTATATATTAAGCTTTTCATAGTGCATTAAGCAAGCCTTGTCCGCATTCAAAGTATTTTAAGCTTAAAAAACAACAACAACATAGCACTTCTTATAAAAGGTGTTTTGGTAAACGAATGACTATTTGATGCAAAAACTAATAATAATCAAAATAAACAATTTATCCTCTTAAGTTTCATTTCACAATCTAAGAAAGCAACAAAAAATGCCAAATGAGTGTAAAACTTAGTTTATGTTATAAGTACATGCAAGCAAATTATCTCTTCCAAAAGAAAAGCAAGCAAAACATATACGGGACAAAATGACAAATAACAGTTTAAAAATGAGCTTTTTATCCTTTAATGTTGTATTTAAAGTTAAACACATTACTTAGCGTAAAAATTAGAAAAAAATTCTAAAACATTTCCTGATGATGTTTATTTTTTAAATAATTTGCTAGTAAAGTCAGCTCATTTCGATTCCTTTAAAACGTACCTTTGAATTTGCTTTTTTTTTCCTTAATTTCAATGAGTATTCATTTCAAGTATATTTTCGAACATGCTTATCCGTGTAAAAATAAAACGTATCATATTTCAGAGGAAAAAAAAAATATCTTTCTTTGAAGCTTTCTATGGAAAATGTGAACTTTTTCGAGTCACAAACTTGCTTATTTTGCCCCCAAAGTTGAAAGTAAACACAATGCAATGATAAATTTAATTACCGTATCAATAAGCATAAAATATATACATTTTTTACTCCGATAATGCACCTCTTTAAACTGCGATTCGTGACTTTCGTCGCAGAAAACGAAAGTCACAAACAAAGCATTTGAACGAAAATAAAAATTTTGCAAATCTCCGCATGAGGAAAAAAACCGAGCACTCCAGTTTCCAGTGGCTGGTTCTTTTGAATCCAGTCATTAAAAATGCCCCCTCTAATAACTGCGCGAGGAATAAATAGCTCTTCGTGGATTTTTTAATAACTGTCAACAGAAAAATAAAATAGTCCAACTCGATCATTAGGGCTTTGTTAGCTTTAAATGCTAGCCATTGAAGAGTCATTTTTTCAAACTCATTACTATTTCCTTTGCATTTCTGAAGTAAAATGGAGAAAATTATATGCTTTAAGTAACGAGAGTAGATTCTAGGCCGTAAAACGAAGGCTTTTTCAGTCCCAATATTATTTTATAATGTTTTATCTTTAAGAAAAAAACACAGAAATAATAAAAATCACGCCAGAGAAAATTACTTCCCATTCTCTTTTTAAAATATTTTTAATGCTTTGTAAAATTCATTTAAATCCTCATTTCGCTGCTTTCATTTTTTTTTTCATCCTTTTGCTTGAAAGATTTTTTCCCTACTTTTGCGTAATAAATTACGTGCAGTTAGAAACTTCCATGAAAGCGTTAAAACTAAATCTTTATATTTCGTCTCAGTGTTTCCTAACTGAAGTTGAAAAGAAAACTGTACAGGAAAGAATATTTTGAACATTAGATATTAAAGCTTTATACAGACATTTAAGTGGAAATTAGAGCTCCTTAGAACGATTATTTCAAAAACTTTAAATATTTCTTTTGATTCGAAATGAAATAAGATATTTTGATTGTTATTTATTTATTGATTTGTGCTTGATTAAAAGTCCTGTTAAATTAAAAAAAAAAAAAACCTAGTTTAGAGAAGAGAGATTGCGCTGAAAATAGTTGTTTTCATTTCCAACTATTTTACAATGCTTTATGTCTCCCTTATGAAATCACATGCTAGTCAACTTCCAAATTAAAATTCATGTTTCAGATGTTGTAACACAACAATAAACGTATATTGGATGGCATTGAGCATTTCCATTGATTAGAATTGAATAAATCAAGCATGGCTATGAATGCGAATTATGAGGAGATACTACTTGCAATTTAACAATTGGTCATGTGGTACAACAATACTCAGCTGACCAGCCCATTTGTGCTCTATACATAAATAATACTAATACTATCTCTAACATTAATAGTAATAGCAAAGAAAAATTTGCTTCCCTTTCAGCCCAAACCGATAAATGCTTTCTCAAAATGATTATGAAAACGAGACAATGTATAAATACAAATGTAGCGACCAGCAAAAGCCTTAGGGCCAAATTAGGCTGCTCCTAGTCAATATAAAACATCCAATAAAGATTAATAAGTCAGTCTGTGCTCTTTTCTTGTTTACAGTTCCGCATTAAATCAGGAATTTAATTCGAAAATAACAAAATAACATGTCCTCATTATTAATATTATTTTTACTATTTTCTTTAGTTCTCTTTCTAGGGTTAAACCATTAAGAATCGCCTCATTAAAGTGGACACTCACTTAACCGGACACGCACACAGCTTATCTTGCAAAAAGACTCTTTCTTTACTCATTAAAATGGACACCGACGGACAAGTTCGGAGAATCTGTCTAGTTTCTTGTTGGGAGAAAAAATATATAAGAGATCTATTGAAAATACTTGATTCAGTTCACTTCCAACATTAAACACTAAGGAAGGCAACCACTAAGGGGTATTAGTAACACCTTCTTCCACAACAAAACACAAAAATACATTACTATTTTAGAACTTGACAGGAAAAAGTCTGCTGAGGTGGAAAGCGAATGTTGGTTTAGCGTAGGGAATACATTTTAGGCTCTGGGGGATAGCTCAGATTCTAAGAAATACCAAGAAATACAGCTGTTGGTCATAGAGTGCGACTCCACTCGGTAAACTGGTTAAATAATTTGATCTTCTCCCTAGAGTAATCAAACTGTCCGCCATGTCAGGACTATAGATCATAGGGTCCTGCCGCCATGTGCTCTTCAGTGTTTACGATAGACGTTGAGAACGTGATTTTACCTAATTTTTATTAAAACCTCTACTGCCAGGATGCGGCCGCTGCTGCACTTTATCAGTTCTCGATGAACGGGGTCAATTGTTGAAAAGTGATGCGTACCTAATTCTAGCAACAGAGTTTCTTTTGAAGTGAAAAATAATGCTGTAGCATAAGCGTGTGAATGGAAAGAATTGGGGATTATTACCAGGGAGAAGTGAAGCTCCTTGGAAAGATTTAGTTTAATTTCTAGAGTTTTGGAAGAGGTATCTCGTTTGACCCTGTTGCATCATGTGTCCTCTATTCGCGTCCTCGTAGAAAAAATCTCTCGCAAAGCTTCGACTTTGACGAAGAAAATCGAAAATGGGGAAGAACCCATTAATGAATTAACAAAATTAATACGCCTCAGTAGTGAAAATGCTTTTAATGAACTAAAGCTTATTATTTTTCTCTAATTACAAAGATATAGCTCTTGATCAGGGAATAAGTTTTCTTTTAATATGTGTAGTTAATTGCTCTGTAATAATTAAAATATTTAGAAACTAATTTTGTTTTAACTTTTCTTGTCCCTCCCATAAGCGGACACCCCTTTAAACCGGACAGTATTTAGGTCCCCTTAGGTATCCGTATTGGAGAGGTTTTACTGTAAAAAATGTGTGTGTGTGTGTGTGTGTGTGTGTGATTGTGTGTGTGTGTGTGTGTAATTTATAAACAACTCTCAAAAAGTAAACAGTTACATACCTAGTCAAACCCTTTAACATCCGTGGATCTTCATATATATTTCTGACGTTGCAGCGTCAAAACTAAAAACTTTCTTTTACCTCATTTGAAAGTACCAGTATATTTCTACCTCTTCTGTTCACGACGGTTCTTTCCTTTCCTCTATGACTAAGACCACATATGGCAGAACGAGTTGAATAATGCTTCGCCCCCGAACACAAAGCACGACTTTCTTTCACGAAATCAAGTTACGGTGCGGAACTACATTTACACGTTGCCATTTCATCAGCGGGTTTGTAATTACAAAGCAATGCCTTATCCCATTTCATTAAACCAGCCGATTGAAAACGGTGACTTACGATTAATTGCTAAATATGATTTATTTATTTTTTCCGACCTCATTATTTGGGTGTGAGAACGGAAAGTGCAGTCATTTGTATCGTCAGCTTATTCTTAGTAGAAATTTATTGCTCTTAGCCGTCTGGCTAATTGAGTCAAATTAGGTTTCCATTAGTGAAATTAGAAATATAGCCTCGCAGAATGATGGAAGCCATAAAAAGATTTAGCTGAGTAACACCGAAGAAATGGCTTTTTAAAGGGAAACATTGCAATGATTACTCATATTTAGTTTTTTTTTTCCCGAGAGCAGATCTTGCTGTTAGATGTGTTATCTGATTTTTTCGATGCACTTCGCATGAGAAAACTTTTAATTAATGAAGGTGTGAAATTCTTTATTCAAGAGCTGCTAATTGAAATAAATCGAAGTAGTTCGTGCAAGTATGTGATTATTTCCTTGAAAAATGTTGATTAACCATCTTGGCGGTAAGACCACGGTTACTCTACTCAGTACAACACTTCTACTCGCAATAAAGAATATACTTGCCCTCAAAGCTCATGTAATGACGTTTGCACTGAGTTTAAGGCTACAGTGGACATTTTTTTAAATTATTGATCTACATGTCTAAAATTTTGTGTGCTTGTATTATTGTATATTTGCTACATCTAAAAGCATAAAAAAACAAATTGGTGCAAAAACAATGAATACTTTTTTAAAAGTTCAAATTTCAAATTTTTTTAACAAAATTTCAAAATGCTCCATGCTTCACAATTTTTTTTAAAACTTTGAATTTCCATTTAATTTCCAAACATTAGGCATGATTGTATAAATCAATGCATTGCATGCAATATTTTATAATGTAGTTTATAAAAGATTGCATGTAATAGTAAATTTAAAGCCCCGGATAGATTTAAAAAAAAAATGATTTTTGAAACAAAATATCTTGCAATGGCAACTTAGATTTTTGTGCTATAGAAAGTGGTTAAGTGATCAAGAAATTAGGAAATCCGAGTTCTTCACCCATAAAACTCACCTTGCATTGCAGAATCCGATTTCCTTTAATTGCCATCTATTTGAGAAAAAAAAAACTTTCAAATTTGTTTGGCATCCAAGATGTTATTTTAAGATATTTTGCTTCAAAAATCAATTTAAAAACATCTATCCGGGATTTAAAATTTACTACTAGATGGCAAAGCGCCCTTAAAAATGATTTTTATTACATTGTTGATTTAAAATAAAAACTTTTAACAATTGATTTGTTAAAAAAATAATTATATCTCAATATCCCTAATACTTTATTCGTTTTCCTTACAGATGCGTAATGTAAGAGTATTTTAGCTAAATTAATGTCCTGAGTAAAATTGACATCCAGTTTTTATGCATTAAGTTTTTCTAAGCTTAAACCATTAGTTGCAGTGCACCTAGTTATTCGACGTTTTCAAGATCATGTACCTCAGAATGGCCCACATAGTTTTAAAGTTCGAGCAAAATAGTTTGATAAAATGCCATTCAGTATTTTATCGTCCAAAAATTAGCAAGACAAAGACACCACCAACTGACTTCCAATGTATGCCTCTTTCGCAATTTTCCCTGCTCTCATTTCTGTTAAAAAGGGTTTCGAATAAATATTTCGAACCTTCCGAATGCATAAAAGAACAGCATAATTAAGAATCCCCCATTCCCTTCGAAATAAATATAGCGTATAATATACGAGCGCCATTAAAGGTGAAAGGCGGAACGCGCCATCTTTCCTCCCCCTCCCCTTATATAAGGGATCAGGAGTGGGGAGGGAAGGAAGGAGTGAAAACGCAGCGGCACACATTCTGTTAATTATTGAAATTCGAGACTGTCGATCAGTCAGCATACTCAAGGGGTGTGGGTAAAAAGCTCTATCGATAGTACAGGACTGGAAGAATCCATTATGAATGAGGAGCATGCAAATTGAAACTTGCTGCTATACCCGGCAGTATCATTTATTCAAGTAAATTCCCCGAATTTAATATTTCGTGGACTTGAATTAGGCTTAGGAAGTGTTTTCTCTTTCTGTAGCTCTGTTTTTTATTAACTCATTTTCGGGATAAAATGTAACTCTATTTTTCCCATTTATTTTTTCTTTGCGAGAACGGCGGTGTAATGTTCTCTGGTTGCAATTTCAGCTCCTGCGGTTGGTGGCGAATTCTAATGCCTGCGGTCATAAACACAAGATCCACAAAATGTTTTATTTTTTGATATTTTATTGTTATCACAGCAGAAAACTAACTGATATTAGAGTTCAGCAAACTGCAACGGGTGGCAATAAAATCTAAGCATATCTCGTAAATTTAACTTTTCTGTGTCTCAGCTTTTATTTATTAAAGAAAAAAAAGAGACTTTCTCTCGAAAAACACTTTCTATTTGGTTAAGGTAACAAATAAACATGTTATTAAATATTGATTCGTGAAAAATATAAGTGAGAAACACGCATTGAACGATGAAAACAAAAATTATTTTTTCTTTTTAACAATTTAATCAACATATTAAAAGACAGAATTTATTATTTATGCATGATAATGGATATTCTTTGATAAACTTGATTGCTTCTGCATCAGCTTTCGAATATTTTTTTATGAAACAAAAGTAAACAGTGTTTATGGTTTGTTCACCAATTGCTTGAATATAAATAACTAACCTATTAACAAAGTACCAATAACTGACTGCAATACAGTAATATACGCAAAATAAGCTGGGATATAAGGAAAACATATTGCTCCTACAAGTGATGTATATTTTTTCCATTTAAAAAATCGTCAGAAAATTGGAGCACTTAAGTATTGGGCAGGTGCATTAGTATATTAGAATTACTCTAGTATATTAGAATTACTCTAGTATATTAGAATTACTCTATTTCTTAGTATATTAGAATTACTCTATTTCAATGCAAATGGGCTTCTAAAAGCCCATTTGCATTGAAATAGAGCCATACAAACTTGAACAGAGGTTTTTAGAGTTACCCAAAGTATTTAGTGTATGTCCAGGGGAAAAAAAACAAATTGTTAATAACTGTGCTACCCTTTTCTCAAAGGAACTGCATTCCAAAGAAGTTTTGAGAAAACAATTTTGTATACTCGCTCACATATTTTTAATAACATTAATGTTTTTTGAAAGGAACCCAACAACTCATCTTTTAAAGAGTTTCCAGCTGCATGACTTGAAATATATGGTATCTTACTTGGGGTCTCAGTGGCCGAGCGGTCTAAGGCGTGTATAGCCGATAACTCTGAGACGGTGGGTTCGACTCCCACCCTCGCTCCGGATGTAATTTCCTTTCTTTGTGATGTAACTCTTTCATACATTGTATGTACAAGATATATGTAATAAAAATCATATGTAACGGAGGAAAAACACAAGATTGTAGTCCTCATCAAAAACCTGGGCATATAGCCCCAAACGAAATGAAATGAAATATGGTATCTTTTATTTACAACGTGTTTGCTTCAAACGTTGTTTTTATTGCTACTTTTTTAGCCATTGATGCATTCGATTGAAAAGTTCATTTTTACGAGTATAGGTTTTTTGAGATGTTTCTGTTGCAGCTTAAACTGACCATATACAAACCGTTTTTAACGTCAGTTATATTAATTGTAATGGATTTAAGATGATCGTTGATTTTCTTTAACAATTTAGTTTTAGTGAAGGAAAAGAAAATATTCAAGTCGAACTGCAACCGCAAATCTGTGTAAGAAAAACTTATGCATTTGAAAAAACTAATACCTAAAGCACCTTCTGTATCTAATAACAAAATGCAGATATTGCGATGTATTTGATAGCAGACGAGTATTCAAAATGTTGTACACTTATAAAGATTTTTTTAAAGTGTAACTATGACATTTTAGATTCACTATGTTAGATTCACTAGTGTTGCGATTATTTTTATTTACGAGCAAATCATGTTTATTATTCTATTCGTATTAAAAAAAATCAGATAATGTCATACAAATTGATAATACTATAAAAATTTACTATTCTAAAGAAAAAACCTGCCATTTTCATCTTGTTAAATGTTTTGTTAGTTCAGATTTAACAAACTGAAAACAGGTGCGTGACCATTGTATTTATTTTCTCACATTATTATAAAGGCTAAATTTTCAGTGATTGAATACAATTTCAAAAAAATGTCAAAATCTACTCATTTCGTTATCTAAATGCATATTCAGATAATAGTAAATATAACATTGAAATTTCTTTCAAATTACTATTGAAATTCAAATACTTTTGACATGCATTGCAGTGGGCAAGCAAATAATAGTATCTACAAAAATGCATTTTTGGGATAGTAAAAAAACGCCTTTTTTATGTCTTACAAAAATTAATAAAATATTGAAATTTGAATTTAGGCCATTCTATACGTTTGTATCGGTATTTATTTTGGCTAGACTATTTTTTTTCGATTTGTAAAAGCAGATTTAGATATGTAAAAGCAGATACTGCTGTTTATCTTCCTTTTTCGCAGTGTAATTCATAGGTACTACTGAGTGGTAGTTGGCAGTAACTGCATAATATACAATTCAATTTCCAGTAAACCCACTTGAAAATTATTACTTTTACGTTTTATTGCTCTATATGTGTTTGCAGTAATATTTTCTATATGAAAGAAACTTCTACACTAATGTCATCACTTGCGTCATATATGTATGATTGGCTATTGCTTTTGAATTTACTCGCAAAGTTATCCTGGCTCCAATGGTTTATTTTGCATAACTGTAGATTAGTTTTAAGTTTATATAAAAGGTATTACTAAATAAAAGTTCGTGGTAAATTTGCTTTTTTATTTACTTTTTACTTTCTGGATTGCTATCTAGCACTAGAACCGCGGAAGGGGTCAATTTGACCCAAAGCGAAGTTCAATTTACCACCACGCGAAAAGTATGAATCGAAGAAACAATTCCTTTTATGACTTTTAATTATTTGACGGGAAGAGTGTTTTTCCAGATTTAAAAATTTTTGGCATTACTATTTTTTTAGTAATTAGCACTTATACCTAGAACCGCGGTGAGGGTCAATATGACCCTCGAGAAATATTGAAGCACTAATGACTAAAAACGTACATTTTCTGGTCAGCAACTGTAACATATTTCTTCCTCACTTAAGAATTTCTGAAATGGAATACATAGGCAGTGATTTAGCAGGAGAGGGGTTGGGGGGGGGGGGGCAATGACCCCTCCCCTCCAAATTTGAAGAATTTATGTTTTTACATATAATCCGGTGTTGTTTTCAGATAAAATTTGTATTCAGCACGCACCCAATTCCCCCCCCCCCCTTGAAAAATTAGAAATGGTGGGGCGGGGGGGGGGGGGTCCCTAGCCAATTCCCTTGGACTGAAACATAAGCATTTGATCGGTTGGTTTTGAGCATTATGATTGGTTTGAAACTCAGGCTACGTTTGAACGCGATAAAAAAATTACAAGGGAAATATTTTATTCTGTATATAAGAAATACTCCCGTAATCAGACTGTCCGGGAAGCTATAAAATATTCAAAACAATTATCTATGAAGTATTTAGAATGTCATGGTAATGATGAAATTGTTTTACTTTTGAGAAGTTGAAAGTAAAGATTACTGGTGATGCCCTTGTAAACGCTGTTCTTTCTCATCGCAGAAATTATGAAAACATATTGAACTTTTAAAAAAATAATTAGGAAAAAATACACGTACGGATAGAAATTTTAAAATTAAATCAACAATAATATTTAAAGTGAGAAAATAGTAATTTGACAAAGAGGAGAAAGTTTTGAACTTATTTCACATTGGAACAAAAGATACGATTTTTGAAGGAAGAAGGGGCCAACACCCAATACTAAACGCAGTATTATCCACAACAGTCAGTTACGTGTTTTTATTCTTGTTATAAAGAAATTGATATTGAAGTGCATAAGGAAATGCACGGAAGAAGAAACATATCGGCTGCTAAATATCATTGAAGTAAAGCGAAAAGACGTAACGTAAGAGCACACGCACCGTAAATCACTGATCTGGCCTACTACAAATAAGTAACATTGGAGGAAATAAATATTTTTATATCAATTTTGACATACCTAAAATATTTTATGCAAAAAACCTCCAACTTCATAATTTGAGACCAAAGGAATGCAGATCATATTTTTTCCAGAATAGTCCGTTTGCATACTTAAGGAAAAAGACCCTCCGTGGGAAATTTGATGAGGAAATTGTGGGACCAATTTTAATGCATTCCTTATGGCCTATATAACTATGCCTCACCAGGTGTTTTTCTTGAATTCGTGTCAGACGGCCTGTATGACGTCATCAATCCAAGATGGCGGCTTTACACTTCATACTGATAAGTATTTGCAATTATGTCTCAATTTTGGGGTATTTCGTGACAATTTTTGGTGAATTTACTTGTTTAATATTCTATTACTATTATTATCATGAGTTTACTTAAAATATTTATTTTATTTTTTTATTAACTTTTTTTTTTTTTTAATTTTTTTCGGATAAATCTTTTTTATATCTTGCCATTCCGAATAAACTAGTTTAAACGTGCTTCGGGTGAGTTTTCGTAAAAAAATACTGTTAATTTTAAAACTAAAATTACTAAACCTTATTTCAGTTGAACCTCGTTAGTTCGAATACGCTTTTACGAATCACGGCTAAAGCGAATTACATTTGCGATCCTATAGTCCGTGGAGTTAGTGCAAAAATATTTCACTTCCGGACACCAGTCTGAAATTTTATGTGGGGCTTATATTCACATAGGAGGGCAAAAAAACGCCGAGAGACACTTGATCGGAGGTCAAGGTCATTCCTGCGATGACGTCATCGAAATGGCCGCTTTTACAGGTAAATACGTTCGTTTAACTGCTTAAAACTCCATCATAGATTGAAATATTGCAAAACTCAAATATATCATCTGAAAGCTCTAAAAAAGAGCTATTTAGAAAGATTTAATTTTTCTTTCTGGGGTCAAGGTCCCACCTGTAATGACGTCATCAAAATGGCCGCTTTTACAGGTAAATACGTTTGTTTAACTCCCCCTAAAACTCCGTCATAGATTTAAACATTTCAAAACTCAACTATATCATCTGAAAGTACTTTAAAAGATCTACTTAGAAAGATTGAATTTTTCTTTCACAATTTTCAGCTCTTAAATCCGCGTCAGTGGGGATGGAAAGAAATTGGCGATGAGCTTGAACCCCTTTGGTTTTCAAACCCTGAAATAACAATGGATAAATTACGAGAACTAATATCATGCAAATGCAAAGAAATGTGTACTCGATGTAGATGTATCAAATCATGTCTAAATTGTACACTTCTTAGCAGCTGTGAAAGCCAGTGCAATACCTGAAACATTCTTAAAAAAAATCAGTTTTCCTTGTATAACAGAGTTAATTTTTTTGTATTAAAACGTGTATTTTTTCCGTATTTCTTTTATATAATTGAAATGCAAGCATTTTTGACACAATTATTGATGCCGATAATATTAGTTACATCTCAGCTTCATTAGGAGCTTTGACTCTGCTTGTTTCTGCATTGCAACATCTGTTACATTCAATATCTACATAAAATACCGATAAATAGTTCGTAAGTAATAAAATTGGAAAAAAAAAATTATAATGCATGCATCACAACGAAATTTTTACCTTAAAGTCGGAAAATACAAAGAAATTGTCTTTTTTATAAATTTTCAATTTAAAATTGTTATAACCTATCAACTATTTGTCTTAGAAAATAAAACCAAGTACTATAAAATAGCTCTTTTAAAGCACTTTCGGATGATATATTTCAGTTTTGCAATA
Organism: Uloborus plumipes; assembly: GCA_038373865.1. Classification (NCBI taxonomy): domain Eukaryota; kingdom Metazoa; phylum Arthropoda; class Arachnida; order Araneae; family Uloboridae; genus Uloborus; species Uloborus plumipes. The sequence continues at coordinate 21,961 of JAXGGA010001708.1, forward strand.
TTTAAATCTATGATGGACTTTTAAACAGTTACATGAACGCATTTACCTGTAAAAGCGGCCATTTTGATGACGTCATCACAGGTGTGCCCTTGACCTCAGAAAGAAAAATTAAACCTTTCTAAATAGCTCTTTTCAAGCGCTTTCAGATGATAGATTTGAGTTTTGCAATATTTCAATCTATGATGGAGTTTTAAGCAGATAAACGAACGTAATTACCTGTAAAAGCAGCCATTTTGATGACGTCATCACAGGTGTGCCCTTGACCTCAGAAAGAAAAATTAAATCTTTCTAAATAGATCTTTTAAAGAGGTTTCAGATGACATGTTTGAGTTTTGCAAAATTTCAATCTATGATGGAGTTTTAAGCAGTTAAACGAACGTATTTACCTGTAAAAGCGGCCATTTTGATGACGTCATCACAGGTGTGCCCTTGACCTCAGAAATAAAAATTAAATCTTTCTAAATAGATCTTTTCAAGCGCTTTCAGATGATACATTTGAGTTTTTTCATTTTTGAGTCTATGATGGAGTTTCAGGGGGAGTTAAACAACCGTATTTACCTGTAAAAGCGACCATTTTGATGACGTCATTACAGGTGGGACCTTAACCTTAGAAAGAAAAATTAAATCTTTCTAAATAGCTCTTTTTTAGAGCTTTCAGATGATATATTTGAGTTTTGCCATATTTCAATCTATGATGGAGTTTTAAGCAGTTAAACGAACGTATTTACCTGTAAATGCGACCATTTCGATGACGTCATCACAGGAATGACCTTGACCTCCGATCAAGTGTCTCCCGGCGTTTTTTTGCCCTCCTATGTGAATATAAGCCCCACATAAAATTTCAGATTGGTATCCGGAAGTGAAATAGTTTTTCACTAACTCCACGGACTATAGGATCGCAAATGTAGTTCGCTTTAGCCGTCATTCGTTATAAGCGAGTGCGAACTAACGAGGTTCAACTGAAATAAGGTTTAGTAATTTTAGTTTTAAAATTAACAGTATTTTTTTGCGAAAATTCACCCGAAGCACGTTTAAACTAGTTTATTCGGAATGGCAAAATATAAAAAAGATTTATCCGAAAAATTAAGAAAAAAATAGTTAATAAAAAATTAAAATAAATATTTTAAGTAAACTCATAATAATAATAGTAATAGAATATTAAACAAGTAAATTCACCAAAAATTGTCACGAAATACCCAAAAATTGAGACATAATTGCAAATACTTATCAGTGTACAGTGCAAAGCCGCCATCTTGGATTGATGACGTCATACAGGCCGTCTGACACGAATTCAAGAAAAACACCCGGTGAGGCATAGTTGTATAGGCCATAAGGAATGCATTAAAATTGGTCCCACAATTTCCTCATCAAATTTCCCACGGAATGTAGTATGCCCCCCTACTAGAATGCATTGCTAAGAAACTAAGTTCATGGAATGATGAGCGTTTTACGCATTGACATAAAATAGGAGCAGCTTTTACGTAATATTTTTGCATCTTGATGGCAATCTATTATTTGATTTTATGTAAAACTATAATAGAAAAATTTGCTAGTAGGCACCACTTCAAGACTTGATTGGAAAATCATGAGAAAATTTTGTTCTTTCTCATTAAAAGTAAATAAATTAATAAATATAGGTAGCAAACTCTAGTGTGTGACGCAACAAATGGAAACGACAGACAACCGCAAATTAAATGCAAACAAGACAGATTCCAAAGTGAAATTGTAAAAATAAAATTGTAAATATCTGTTCAAAGTACCAAGTTCTTATTTGTGCAAAGTATACAAAGCATACTTTTACGTTTCATTCACAACTCATTCTGTAAACTGCCAATTATTTTCATAACTATAAATAACTGAAAATTTCTTATTACTGTTTTTAAATATAGCTTAACATATTGAACCACTTACTCTATTTTACCATTTAAAATAGCAAATGTATGTATATTTGTTGGATATACGTTATTATAATCAAAGTAATAAAAATTTTAAAAATCCTATATTGTAATAAACAAATCGTTGATAACTGTTGTTTTATACAAATAATTTAACAAGAATTCTAAGAAATATTAATTATTACTCTTTTAAAAAATATTTCAGTTAGCTGAACTAAGCGTTTGCGCTTATTTCATTGAACTACTAGCTGGGGTCAAAATGACCCCTTCCGCGGTTCTAGGTATATCGAAATTCCCGCGATTCTAGTGTTAAGAAATTCTCATTCTGATACTTTTCTTTTTTAAAGCAGTTACAGAGCTGATACTCTAGTTAATGTTTTTGCTCATATCATAAAGTTTAAACATAGTTTGTATTAAGACATTTTGATTTTCTATGAAACCTGTTCAATTTTCGTTTTGAAGTTGCTTTTAAATATTGCATCTTTGATAGCTGCTTTGAACTTTCCTTTTCTAGGCAGTTATCGTAAAGATGATATTCTAGGTTATAACTATTCCTAAATTCAAAGGCTCATCTTCACAATTAGAGCAAGAGCTCGTGAGTGCCAAACCTACTTCATAGTATAAAGGTCCAAAACTTTTCTTTGTACTCACGCCACAGAAGGTAAAACCGATTCGCTATTTAATAAGCTGAGTCGACTTGCGAGATGTGCTTATGCAGAAAATTTTGGGTCTTTACAATATGAGGTCGGTCCGTCAATCATGGGATCTTGGACTTAAGCGCTAGTATCATTACCAGTGTTTCGGCCGTGCGAACCGAATTTTTCACTACGAAACTGATTTTTGGAATCCGTTGTCATGACAGCAAGCGAATCATCGGCTTCCGTCACCGTTGTAGAATGCTGGATGTCGTTGGTGCCGTAAGCTGTCCGATTTTTTGGTAGCAAATTCGTTGGCTTTTGCCATGGGCGCGCTCTTTCTAGTTATCGGGGGAATAACTTCACATATTTTTTGGAAGGAGCTAGTGCGAATGTTCGAAATTTATCACTTTCGCCCGTCACGTCCGAAAAATCACTCCGTTCGGACGGAACGGTCGCAATGTGAATAGAACTTAAAAGGGTTCATATAATTTTATGTGTATCTTTGTGTAAAACTTAATGTCATTTGCAGTTTTTGCCCTTCATTTTAACCAAATGATATTGGAGTTAAAACAGCTGCATTCTTATCCATCAAAATGTTTACACATTTAAGATTGGAATGACGCATGCAATTTTCATGCAATAATTTACTCTTTTTCCATGTTTTATCCATATGTTAACTTTTTGCATGTTAAAAGCTCGATATTGCTCCCCCAAAGGTCAACCCTTCAGTTTACTTCTCCTAAAAGTGAGTTAATTGGGTTTAAAGCAGTTGCGCTCAGACTGGGATACGTATATAATGAATGAAAGAACAGCGGAGCCCCTTTTCAACTCATTTAATAAGATAGAAAGAGTGAAGTGGGATTGAAAATGATATTGCGAAAAGGCAATCATCATAAACTCAGGACACCGCTGCTTTCGAGAAGTCGGTCGAAGTTTTGTAAAGCCTCCTCGTAAAAGCTTGCCGATGTATCGAACATCGTATTGGAAATTGTGTGACGTATATGTCTTTCGAAAGGGTGTAAAATAAATTGGATTAGCGTAACGTACTACTGAGGAGATTGTGCACAATGTCGTCTGATAATGCTGCGAAAATTCCAAATCAAGGGCTAAGTTACTTAGTAGGAGGTCATAATAGCTAATGAATATATTACCCGCGGCTTTATCCTAGTTCATCCACGCGTGAAAACGCATTTGCAAAAATAACCCGATAAGTATCTATAAATATTGCGATACATGTACTTTCGAGAAAATCAGTAGTGGAAAATAATCCCGATGTTTTGAGTTTTATGTATTCCAGCTTTTTACATTACGATATTTATGTCAAGAATTATTTTGCACAAAATGAGTTTACATAAACACTTCAATTGAGGACCTGTGCTATTAACATATGTACAGAATAATATATGGACTTCGTAAGATTGGGAAAACGTGCTTAATATTTATTATTCTTCTCTTTGATCACTATTTTTCCTGAATAAATGTCCCTGCGTTACTGAATTTGTACAAAATAATAAAATAATTCATTTAATCTGTGACAAAGGAGTTGTTTTATGTTTAAAAAAAGTCAAAACGATGTGAAACAAAAAATGTTAATGTTCAATTTTCAGTAATTTAAAATGGCAAACTTTAGAATTTCATGATTACTGATTATAGTATATACTATACAGGGTGTCCACTCCAATCGTGGAACAATAGCTAATTTCTAAACCGTTAGAGATAAGCATATAGTTTATTTAGGAAAAAATCTCCAAATTATGAAAGGAATTTTGGGTCTATTCAATGTTTTTCAAAAAATCAAATTTTGAAAGAGTTACGAAATTTAAATTTTTATACAGCCCCCATTCCTATCAATCATATTTAGTAAAACCTTCTTGACACTGTAGCGTTTAAAACTAAAAAAAAATCACTCTTCTACCACAAAAATTGACCGAGTTATGACGTTTTGAAAAATCAAGATTTTGAATGATTTTGCATACGGTCCCTTAAGCGATCTCTAGATGACGTCATGAAATAATGCAAAATTTTGATTTTTCAAAACGTCATAACTCCGTCAATTTTTGTCGTAGAAGAGTGATTTTTTTTTAGTTTTAAACGTTACAGTGTCAAGAATGTTTTACTAAATATGATTGATAGGACTGGGGGGCTGTATAAAAATTTAAATTTCGTAACTCTTTCAAAATTTGATTTTTTGAAAAACATTGAATAGACCCAAAATTCCTTTCATAATTTGGAGAATTTTTCCTAAATAAACTATATGCTTATCTCTAACGGTTTAGAAATTAGCTATTGGTCCACGATTGGAGTGGACACCCTGTATATTACAAAATACATTGTTCTCCGTGTTTTTAAAGAAGGATGATAAGCAAAGAATTAATGTAATTTTTGAATGTAAGGAAAATTTTCTCCTAAAATTATTCAAATAGATATAGTATATTAAATCCCTTCCAGAGAAATATTCTATACTGTTTATAAGTATACAGTAAAATATATTCATACTTTTTTTTTCAAGTTTTCTTTTAACTTCTGAAAAAACCTTTGTTGTTTTAAGTACGTTGATAAAGTTACATTGTTTCATCTTTTTCGTTGGATAACAGTGCTATATCAGTTACTAATTACTTTCTAACTTATCATAATTGCAATATTGCATTTAATATACATAAAAAATACCACATAATAGGTCACCAAGGTATGGTTCTAAAATTATTTATGAGCTCATCAAATTTACTAACATAATAAAATTGAAGGAAAAAAATAATCAAAAATACCAAAAAAAAAAAACACGTCAAGATTCTGAATTTTTAGCAAAATTTAATTTTTGCACTGTCAACTAATGCAACAATTAAATTTGAAAAAAATTCTATCTAATAGCCATGTACATTTTTATGCAAAAGTACGTGTCGTACGCACCAAATGAATACTAGACAATTTGCAATTTGCATTAGTATTGATTTCAAAGTGACTTCCCAGGGGCCCAAAACCAAAAGCCCATATTTTTGAAACGTAACCTTGATATGTACCATAAAATGCAAATATTTACTTCTCTGTTGTTTTAGGATATTATAGGCAAAGAGACATCTCTTCTGTCACTACAACGAGAATAATTAACTTCACTGTTATACTCGTGTATATATATACCTATACCTTACCTTATATATATATATATATATATATATATATATATATATATATATATATATATATATATATATATATATATATATATATATACTAGCTGACCCGGCCATGCGTTGCTGTGGCTAAGGTATGGGTTAAACTATAATGTTTCAATAGAAACGAAAAACTTTATTACCGTTATAAAGATCAACTTTATATAAATATGAATTCGAGGTCAAAATATGAAAAAAATCGAACAAAAATTTCCTAAGTTTGCTAGAAACAAAAAATCAACAAAAAATGTAGCATTTTAGTACTTAGAAATATTATATTCAAGCTTATAGCAATTAAGTTAATTAAAAATTTGCTAATTGCTATTGTAACATTTTATTTTTTAATGTTGCATTTTATTTTTTAATAATGTAGGTAGGGTAGATAATTAACCAATATTATTTGTTATTTTTTGAATTATAAGCATTTTTAATTTCAGTTTAACTCAACACTAATCGGAGCACAATATTCTTTGTTAATCTGTCTATTGTAAACAAAAATAGATTGGACGGTTTTCCCACACGGGAGCAAGCGACCTATAGTTGCCCATGGGAAAAACATGGATTTTCTAAATCCAAACCGCAAATTGACATTGTTTGTCCTTGGGACTTATTAATGGACATGGCGAAAGCTAAACGAATGGGAAAATGTAGCCTTTTGAAGGGTATTAAAGATTCTGACGGTGTCATTGGGATACGTGGCAACAGAACTACTTCATCTTTAAACTTGCTAGTCAAAATGATTGCCTCAATAATGTTCCCGGTGATTTTTTTGAATACTAAACGCGTACCATTGCATAATCTCGGTGGATTTAAATTACGTAGAAGAACTATGGGTGAACCAATTTTTAACCGCAGATTATGTGGTGGCATTCAGGGTATGTCTAAAGAATTTTAGCCAAGAATACAGAAAAGCTGGTAACTAAATAGATAATTTGCAATAAAAAATATATTGCGGTCCTAAATTGAGATAAAAACTATTCCATCATTTAAGTCGGACCAAACTGAAACTGCGTGCAAAATTTGGTTAAAATCGGTCCAGTAGCTGAAGACACCAATTGGACACAAACACAGAGACGCGTAATTTTTATATATTATAAGACAGAATAAGAAAGATTATTACTTGTTTACTGCTCTCCAGAAGCTGCCAGAACGTGTGCTTTATGTCGCTCAGCCATGGAGGTGTCAAAAAAGGCTTAGTAAAAAGGCTTAGCCAAGAACACAGAAAAGCTGGTAGCTAAATATCTAATTTGCAGTAAAAATTATATTGCGGTCCTAAATTAAGATAAAAACTATCCTATCATTTACGTTGGACCAAACTGAAACTGCGTGTAAAATTTGGTTAAAATCGGTTCAGTAGCTGAGGAATCCATTGGCCACAAACACAGGGACACGTAATTTTTATATATTAAGATATTACCTGTTTACTGCGCTCCGGAAGCTGTCAGAACGTGTGCTTTATGTCGCTCAGCCATGGAGGTGTCAAAAAAGGCTTAAATAAAAGGCTTAGTAAAAAGGTTTAGCCAAGAACACAGAAAAGCTGGTAGCTAAATACATAATTTGCAATTAAAAATACATTGCGGTCCTAAATTGAGATAAAAACTATCCTATCATTTAAGTTGGACCAAACTGAAACTGCGTGTAAAATTTGGTTAAAATCGGTTCAGTAGCTGAGAAGTCCATTGGCCACACAGGGACACGTAATTTTTATATATTAAGATAAGAGAGAATAAGAAAGATTATTACTTGTTTACTGCTCTCCAGAAGCTGCCAGAACGTGTGCTTTATGTCGCTCAGCCATAGAGGTGTCAAAAAAGGCTTAGTAAAAAGGCTTAGCCAAGAACACAGAAAAGCTGGTAGCTAAATACCTAATTTGCAGTAAAAATTATATTGCGGTCCTAAATTGAGATAAAAACTATCCTATCATTTAAGTTGGACCAAACTGAAACTGCGTGTAAAATTTGGTTAAAATCGGTTCAGTAGCTGAGGAATCCATTGGCCACAAACACAGGGACACGTAATTTTTATATATTATGATATTACCTGTTTACTGCGCTCCGGAAGCTGTCAGAACGTGTGCTTTATGTCGCTCAGCAATGGAGGTGTCAAAAAAGGCTTAGCAAAAAGGCTTAGTAAAAAGGTTTAGCCAAGAACACAGAAAAGCTGGTAGCTAAATACATAATTTGCAATTAAAAATACATTGCGGTCCTAAATTGAGATCTAAACTATCCTATCATTTAAGTTGGACCAATCTGAAACTGCGTGCAAAATTTGGTTACAATCGGTTCAGTAATTGAGGAGTCCATTGGCCACAAACACAGGGACACGTAATTTTTATATATTAAGATATTACCTGTTTACGGCGCTCCGGAAGCTGTCAGAACGTGTGCTTTATGTCGCTCAGCCATGGAGGTGTCAAAAAAGGCTTAGTAAAAAGGTTTAGCCAAGAACACAGAAAAGCTGGTAGCTAAATACATAATTTGCAATTATACATTGCGGTCCTAAATTGAGATAAAAACTATCCTATCATTTAAGTTGGACCAAACTGAAACTGCGTGAAAATTTGGTTACAATCGGTTCAGTAATTGAGGAGTCCATTGGCCACAAACACAGGGACACGTAATTTTTATATATTAAGATAAGACAGAATAAGAAAGATTATTACTTGTTTACTGCTCTCCAGAAGCTGCCAGAACGTGTGCTTTATGTCGCTCAGCCATGGAGGTGTCAAAAAAGGCTTAGTAAAAAGGCTTAGCCAAGAACACAGAAAAGCTGGTAGCTAAATACCTAATTTGCAGTAAAAATTATATTGCGGTCCTAAATTAAGATAAAAACTATCCTATCATTTACGTTGGACCAAACTGAAACTGCGTGTAAAATTTGGTTAAAATCGGTTCAGTAGCTGAGGAATCCATTGGCCACAAACACAGGGACACGTAATTTTTATATATTAAGATATTACCTGTTTACTGCGCTCCGGAAGCTGTCAGAACGTGTGCTTTATGTCGCTCAGCCATGGAGGTGTCAAAAAAGGCTTAGTAAAAAGGCTTAGTAAAAAGGTTTAGCCAAGAACACAGAAAAGCTGGTAGCTAAATACATAATTTGCAATTAAAAATACATTGCGGTCCTAAATTGAGATAAAAACTATCCTATCATTTAAGTTGGACCAAACTGAAACTGCGTGTAAAATTTGGTTAAAATCGGTTCAGTAGCTGAGAAGTCCATTGGCCACAAACACAGGGACACGTAATTTTTATATATTAAGAAGATAAGAAAGATTATTGCTTGTTTACTGCGCTCCAGAAGCTGCCAGAACGTGTGCTTTATGTCGCTCAGCCATGGAGGTGTCAAAAAAGGCTTAGTAAAAAGGCTTAGCCAAGAACACAGAAAAGCTGGTAGCTAAATACACAATTTGCAATAAAAAATATATTGCGGTCCTGAATTGAGATAAAAACTATGCTATCATTTAAGTTGGACCAAACTGAAACTGCGTGTAAAATTTGGTTAAAATAGGTTCAGTAGCTGAGGAGTCCATTGGCCACAAACACAGGGACACGTAATTTTTATATATTAAGACATTACCTGTTTACTGCGCTCCGGAAGCTGTCAGAACGTGTGCTTTATGTCGCTCAGCCATGGAGGTGTCAAAAAAGGCTTAGTAAAAAGGTTTAGCCAAGAACACAGAAAAGCTGGTAGCTAAATACATAATTTGCAATTAAAAATACATTGCGGTCCTAAATTGAGATATAAACTATCCTATCATTTAAGTTGGACCAAACTGAAACTGCGTGCAAAATTTGGTTACAATCGGTTCAGTAATTGAGGAGTCCATTGGCCACAAACACAGGGACACGTAATTTTTATATATTAAGATGATATTACCTGTTTACTGCGCTCCGGAAGCTGTCAGAACGTGTGCTTTATGTCGCTCAGCAATGGAGGTGTCAAAAAAGGCTTAGTAAAAAGGCTTAGTAAAAAGGTTTAGCCAAGAACACAGAAAAGCTGGTAGCTAAATACATAATTTGCAATTGAAAATACATTGCGGTCCTAAATTGAGATCTAAACTATCCTATCATTTAAGTTGGACCAATCTGAAACTGCGTGCAAAATTTGGTTACAATCGGTTCAGTAATTGAGGAGTCCATTGGCCACAAACACAGGGACACGTAATTTTTATATATTAAGATATTACCTGTTTACTGCGCTCCGGAAGCTGTCAGAACGTGTGCTTTATGTCGCTCAGCCATGGAGGTGTCAAAAAAGGCTTAGTAAAAAGGTTTAGCCAAGAACACAGAAAAGCTGGTAGCTAAATACATAATTTGCAATTAAAATACATTGCGGTCCTAAATTGAGATATAAACTATCTTATCATTTAAGTTGGACCAAACTGAAACTGCGTGCAAAATTTGGTTACAATCGGTTCAGTAATTGAGGAGTCCATTGGCTACAAACACAGGGACACGTAATTTTTATATATTAAGATATTTATTTATTAAGTTGGTGCGTATGAAATGTCGGATTCTCTTTACATGCGGACGTTTGTCTCCCTGTTTTCGTTATACTTTTGTCTTTGGCATAACCTCATTCATAGTCGTATTGTCCATTGCCAGAGACTCATTTCAGCAAAATAGGTTTTCTCGAAGGTCTTCCCTTTTGTTATTTCTTTTGAGTTTATTGCCGATATGAATTCTGCCGACACACAAAACAATTGCGAAACTGAACGAACTGGAATATGAAGTTTTGCAGCACCCACCATATTCACCGGATCTCTCGCCGACCGATTTTCATTTTTTCAAGCGTTTAGAGCTGTTTTTAAGGGGCAAACACTATGAAAATGAAGACAGTCTAAAAAACTCGATATCAGAGTTTATTAATTCTAAAGACCAAAATTTTTTTAAGACAGGCATCTACGCTTTAAAATCTCTTTGGGAGAAGTGTATTGAAGCGAATGGAGCATACTTTTATTGAATAAACAGCTTTTGAAAAAAGATATGCAGTTTTATACAATCACTTAAGAATCCGACATTTCATACGCACCAACCTAATATATATATATATATATATATATATATATATATATATATATATATATATATATATATATATATATATATATATATATATATATATATATATATATATATATATATATATATATATATATATATATATAAAGGGAAATATATCTGCAACAAATGATGTACGCGGCAAACTGAATATTCCGTAGCCCGAACAGCTGCATAGTGTGATATCAAATAGATAGGCTCAAGATGTTGTTGAAAGGAAATAAATTTATACACCGACTTGCGATTCTCGCCTAACCCCTGGAAGTACTTTGGTATGGTATCGAGAGGAATTGCGGAAAGCAATCATCATAAACACTCGATGGATTGCATCAAGAATTTCTTCCCGCTTCTTGAGGCAGAGTCGTAAAATTCTCTGCATTTCTTGAGATATTTCCACTTCTCTTGTTAGGGATTTTTCTGTTTGGATTTCCAAAGCGTCTAAGCTAAATTGATTCGGTTTCAGACAGAGGATTTCAAAACAAGACTATGATGCTGAAACTTTATTAAAAAGTAGGTTGAAGTTAGATTTTCATTTTTAAAATCATTTTAAGGAACACGAGGATTAGGGCGGAGAGAAGTTGAAGGTAATGAATGATTCATGGTATATGTTCTAGCAATATAAAAATTTGAAAGCATTGAATGACTTTTCAGTGTCCTACTAGAAACCACAGAATGGATTTTCAAAGCTGATCAAGAGTCTAATAAAAGATATCAAACCGAAAAGGGCGAGGGGGAGCCACAAGCACTTCACAGCTTATGTCCCCCCAAAAAAGCCACTAGTTTAATCTTTTGTTAACAGGAGCTGCGATTCCCCCCTTCAATCGGCTTTTGTTCGACGTTTGATGGTATTGTAGGCATTTATAATAGAATTTGTTAAATAGGAGAAATATTATTGAGTTACTTTATTTTAACAAAATCTAAAACATATTAGTCAGGGGTAATATTATGATTATTAAGAGTGATAGAATGACCCAGTGCAATCCTTCTTCTCACTTCACAGCTTATGTCCCCCCAAAAAAGCCACTTGCTTAATCTTTTGTTAACAGGAGCTGTGCCTCTCCCCTTCAATCGGCTTTTGTTAGACGTTTGATGGTATTGTAGGCATTTATATTAGAATTTGTTAAATAGGAGAAACATTGTTGAGTTAGTTATTTTAACAAAATCTAAAAGATATTAGTCAGGGGTAATATTATGATTATTAAGAGTGATAGAATGACCCAGTGCACTCCTTCTTCTCACTTCACAGCTTATGTCCCCCCAAAAAAGCCACTTGTTTAATCTTTTGTTAACAGGAGCTGCGCCTCCCCCCTTCAATCGGCTTTTGTTAGACGTTTGATGGTATTGTAGGCATTTATATTAGAATTTGTTAAATAGGAGAAACATTGTTGAGTTACGTTATTTTAACAAAATAAGACTCATTTATACTCTTCTAAAACATATTAGTCAGGGGTAATATTATGATTACTAAGAGTGATAGAATGACCCAGTGCGCTCCTCCGTTTATTTAACAAGTCAACTGTTTCGCGCGGCTAATGCAGTGTTAATTTTCTTTCCTTTTTGGTCTGTTTGCATTTTTGTTTTCATGTGCATATTAAAGAAAATCTATGCGAAAAAGCAATGGCTCTTTTTGCGGAAATTGAACCGATTGTCTGTTTGATACATGTAGAAAATGAAGCTGACGGCGTTTTTGAGGATAATGTTTTTGAATAGTAAATGTCGTGAATACCGTAAAATGGGGTGTATAGGAACAGCGGGGTCAATCGGAACAAAACTTCCCAACCGTACAAAGAAATTCTTCATAAATATACTATTGGGTATTTTTCGCCATGCATTTTTTTTTAGAAAGGTAAGATCATAGGAAGTAGGAAAAAAATACTTTTGTCAATCTGGCAACGCTACTGGCTTCTAAAGAGGGCTGCACGTTGAATGCTAGAAAACATCACATTTTCATAGACTGCAAAACTTCATATGCAAGAACAAACCTTCTTATATTTAAAAACTATGAGTGGTATGTTTCAATTATACATGTATCTGAACAACAGAATACCACATTAGAATTTACATTTTTTATAAATTGTGTCATAAAAGTGAAGAACTCTGAAAAATGCCATGGGAAAAAAATTTGCGGGGTGAATCGGAACACTTAGTTCTGTTGTTCCAATTCAAACTTATTTGAAGGAAATTGTTTGAAAAATCAAGATTCTAACCCCAATTCTTCTAATCAAGACAGGGACAAGGATTTATTACTGTTTATCCCTTCTCGTGAGCAACTAGATCTTAGAATGACAAAAGTTACAGATTTCAAAAGATTTTTTCTCCAGGAGACTTTTTTTTACTTAAAATAAAAGGGAGAAAGTCGCATAGACTTTATGTAGTAAACGTCCAGCACACAGACAGTGATGAATAAGCGAAAAAATCTTTCAGGACAATCCCCGAAACCCAGAAATTTCAAAAAACTAAAGAAAAGGCAGAGTTCATCCCAGGAGATGTTATGAAAAAACTTAAGCCAAGTCACAATTGCTAGTTTTAAGGACAAGTACATATTTGTGGACGACATGAGTGACTTCCATTCATGTTAAATCTTTGCATTTCAATTCAAAAGCTTTTCTTAAAATTACTTTTCATTTTTCATAAGTTCAAAATTATTTTGAATTTTCACAAATTATAAACGTTTACTGGTACTGAAGTTATACATTTATTTGACAGTAATTATCTGTTCTTATTCTCCCCCATCAATATTACTCATGTTTGTGAGACCTATTACAGATTAAATTGAAAAAAATAAAAATTTTAACAAGTGTTCCGATTGACCCCTATCAGCGGGGTGATTCGGAACACCCATAATTTGCTATATATTTTAATAATAATTGCTCAAAATCTTTTGTCTTTGCTTGGAATATCAAAAGTAAAGCAAGACCGAAGTTTTTACCCAAAAAATCAAATTAAAAAAAAATCTTTTAACTGCTTTTTTTACAATCAAAGCTGAAAAGTGTTCCGATTAACCCCATTTTACGGTACTTAGTTTATAATATACAGGGTGGCCCAGAAGTCACTTTACAGTTTGGAAATTAAATAACTTTTTTTTCTATTAATATATTTCTTTTTCTCTTTTCAGAGTTAAAAAATATAATCCCTGGAAATTTTTGGCATGGATAAGTTTGCAATAAAACTATAGTTAAGTAATAAAAAAGAATTAATTAAATACAGTTATTTGAGAAAAAGTTATTTAATTTTCAAAATGTAAAGTGACTTTGGGCCCACCCTGTATTCAGTTTGAACTCACAATATGGATTTCACGTTTCCCTGTTTTAGTATTAGAAGGGTGTATAAATTCTAAGCAGTTAACTGCGTTAAATCAAAACACACTGTCACGTACATCGATTGAAACTAAAATGTATTTATGTATACTGAGGCAAATAATGAATACTGTTTACTAATGAGTAACCTTATTTATTTTTCTTCTCAATATAACAGACATATTTAAATTTTTGTAAAAATATTCCAATGACTATTGATTTAAGCTTAAGATACGTTCACTTTCAAAAATATTATTAAATTATAAACTATTGGTTAAACTGAAATGCCTAAATGTACACGATAGAAACTTTATTTCCTTGAATTTCATTTACAATACACTTTTGAAAATTTAAAATTGACGTTGTTTGTCATTATAAAGCCCATTCTTAATACAGAGAAACTACTTATGCGTCATGATCAAGGTTAAATAATTGTTATAAATTGTAGAGTGTGACTAGCAATGAATCAAATCACTCAATTTATGCTCAGTTTGCATTAAATTTAGTGTTTTGAGAGATATTTCTGCCGGAATATAATGGCCTTTAATAAATGTTTTAGCACAATTTCAGTTAGCCAGAAATCAAAGAAATAATTTTGGACATTTCATGTAAGCAAATAATTAAAAGAAACAAATGAAGGCATCCATTTTTTGTTTCACGCCGTTATTTTTTTATTCTATAAATAAAAATATTGAAGTTGCGTATGTGTAGATCTACGTCTCGGGTTCATCAAGCCGCTTAGTGAGAATTTTTATTCGAGACTCAATCAAAGGTTTTAACTATTTATGCCCTGACTGGCCCAAAAGTACCGCGTACATTTATTTATTATTATGAACCGAATATGGCTGGAATCCTGCGGGTACTTGAAAGTGATATTCTTTGTACTTTGCTGAGAAGTTGACAGTTGATGTCAGCGATTGGAATTTTTTTTTAGTGGCTAGTACTGGTTCTGGAGCTTAAACCCTACTGATTATTAAAAAAAATACAGACGTTTTATCTAGGCAGAGATTTCTAAGTTCAGCGCTGACCTCCAAGGAGGACAGTAACTTTTCGTAATTATGGCTCGTACAGCTTCTTTCATAAGCTTTACTTTCAGTTATTTATGGAAGCTGTGAGTTTCAAAGGCATAACTATATTATATATTCATGATTATATTACTGGTTTTGCTCTGAAAAGTTAACGTTAAAAGTAGATTTCAACAGATTTGCTAAACGAACTAATAAATTTGCATTTTAATGATTTATTTTTCTCATGCATTTTTGAGTATGTACGCCGCAGCCTGACTTGACAAATACAAAAAAATGCTCAGTCATTCTTTTTCAAAATATTGAACGAGGTTATACTTTAAGAAAAGAAAATTCCTTACAAGTCGAGACAAGAACCGAGATTTAAGGACCGATGGTTTAGATTTTATTAAAAGAAAACTACGAATTTTTATTAGAAATCGCTGTTTTTCTTAACTTTACCCATTTTAAGGCATGTACTGATATTATCCCATTCAGCTAAAACTTTTCAAATCTCATTTTATAGCCTATTGACTCATTTTAGGTTGGTGCCGCAAAAGAATAAAAAAAAATCCCATGTACTTTGTGACCATACTAACGGGGCAGATTCTAATAATTCCGTTTATGGGGAATTCCTCAAATCAATTCCAATAATCACATTTTAATATGCTTCCGAGCAACTGAGGATGCAGTCATCACGATTCCAGTCATTTTCACGCTGGAGCCAAGCACCATAAATCTTCACGCTCAAGTTGCTTTTGCTACTTAGTAAAAGTGAGATTAATTAGAGATACTGTAATACCATACCCCCTAGCTTAGACCAGGTTCATTATTCAATACGTTCATGCATATCACGTACTGCAAAAATGCTTCAGATGTTCATTTTTGAATCTCCCAGAGGTAAAAAAATATATATATATATAAGACAAAAGATAAGGTGTCCAGAAGAATGCATGATGAGTTACGATGTTTGGGATACTTTAAATATATTTAAGTCAGTGTTTTTTTTTTAAATTTATTTAGAAAACATGCATTTTAGTTCGGATGGTAGGAGCATTAACTACTAAGTTGAAGAGCATTAATCTGAAAAAGTAAACAGTTACATTCAACTGTTAAATTCTGTAAAAATAAAGCAACGGAAAAGTTTCTTTGAAATACAGAAAATTCTTTATTAAATGAAAGTACGGTTGGTATTGAAAACGAACCAGTTTTTTGAACTGCAAATTAACTTTGACTTTTCTTTATTGTTATTACTATCATCGTTATTATTATCAGATTATTCTGATTATTAGTATATTATTACTATTATTATTATTATTATTATTATTATTATTATGACACTGGTCTACAAAAAACATTTGTTAATTGGAGAGAAATACCTGATATTTTGGTAAAATGATGAGCTGGATTCAAATATGCTAACAGTTTTTCCTCTATCCCCCACAAATGTTGTGTAACATTCCACTGAAGTTTGAAAGAAATGCGCACATTCATTCATGGTTGATACCGAGCATTAATTACCTAGAATTTATTCATTTGGACAATAAAATGCGTTTTTTTTTTACTATCAACAATGCGTTAATTTCTGGTTTTAAGTCAGTCCCGTCATTTAGGGGGGCAGGGGGGTCAATTCCCCCCAGGCTTTGATAAACCAATGTTATTGCATATAAGTGGGCCTGTTTTTTTTTTTTTTTTTTTTTTTTTTTTTTTTTTTTTTTGTCAGATGAATTTGCATTGTGTTTGCACTACGAATGTACCGATCAGAGAATTGGCCAAGTATCTATTATCAATTAATTGGCCGATTAATCAAATTGGTCAATTAATGATCATTTTTACCACTATAAACTTCAACATCAACATTTTTTACAATTTTTATTTTAGAAATTAGTTATTATTTTACTTTTGAGAGGGTATTGATTTTTTCCCTTTCTCCTAACGTATTCAAAATAATTTCAGAATTTCACCCAATTTCTTTCAGTTAATTTTCATATTATTATTAATAAAATTAACTAAAAACAAAAATTTAAATAAAAGAACAGGGAGAGACTGTGGTAAACACGCTAACTTAGGATTATTTTTAATTTAAGTTTTCTGGTGAAATCTATAAAGTCAACAAAATTTGATTTCATGTTCTATATTATGTTGACATGACATGAAAAATGTTTTAAACAAAAAATGAAAGAATGACTCATTTTTTCAATGCAGAAAAAAATTCTGGACAGATGAGTTAACTCATATACCAGCAATCGAAAGGGTAGTCTGGAAATTTTTATCTTAAGGCACGTATAAGATGTGTTAAATATAGAGTTCGGTGCCAACAAATTTGAAAACTTTTTGAAATTTTTTAATGGTGTTAAAAATTCGAAGGGAAAGGTGTATTGTAAATAAATTATGTTTGCAATAACTAAAATAAAAATAAATACTGCAGTAAAAACACTTTACTTAAACTATTGTTCAATAATGATAATTTCAGTTTACAAATGCAGGTTCAAAGTAAATAGGAAAATTAAAATGAATTAGCAGTAATATTTTTTTTAAATCCTGTACTATTATACCACAATAAATTTGCAATTACATAACTGCAAGTATTTCGTTCAAAATGAAGCTTGTGATCTACGGATCAAATGATCTGCAAAAGCAGTAAAAGAACGAAATATAAAATTTCTCCCAGAAAATATAAATCCCATTTCATCTGCTTCTGAGAAAGTGAGTAATTTTTTAAAATTTCTGAAAGCACATTTGGCATGACATTTTTGTCTTACATAAATAGAATATATTCCCCCTAAGCACTAAACTGCACTCACTGAAACTTTATAATGTCTTTTCTTTTACCGTTGCTGTGTCTTATTTCAAAGGGAAATAAAATAGAAAAATATGTGAATTTCTGCTTTCTCTTGCGCTTCGATTTCAAAATTGGGATGGAGGAATCTTTTTCATATGGTAGAAGAACTGCTTTTATAAAAATTTTTAAAGGAACATTCTGGAGACTAAGAAAGCTTAGATATTTTATATAAATCCATTTCTAATGTCTATAAAGGTATCTACGTCGAGAAATTTCTTACAGTAATTCATCTCCTTAACAATGCACATACCG
Organism: Uloborus plumipes; assembly: GCA_038373865.1. Lineage (NCBI taxonomy): Eukaryota > Metazoa > Arthropoda > Arachnida > Araneae > Uloboridae > Uloborus > Uloborus plumipes. The sequence goes on from JAXGGA010001708.1 coordinate 40,118, forward strand.
ATACATAAATGGGTCATTCTCACGAAAAAAGTCATTTTTGGCCTCATTATAATTAATGCAAATGTCATGATTTAAATTCATGCTAATGGGTTTTGATACTAAGCGAATGGAAAGTAATTGAGAGGATTTTAATACCTAATTCTATAGTCATGCAATTGATATACTAGTTTTCGTAATATATATTTATTTCTTTTAAGATGGTAAATTTTCTCGTAAAAATTTCTCGTAGTGCATCACTGTTTTCTTAAGAATATTAATATTATTACGAACTTTGTTTAAATATTCAATTTTAAAATTATTTTTGTATGCATTTATGTATTTTTCAATCTGCAGAAAATGTCTTTTTTTCATGTACCAATTATTAACAAAAGCAGGATTTTTTCTCAATTAGAAAATAAGATTTATTTCCTCGAAATAAATCAGATCGTTTTTTCAGCCTATATAAAATCAGTTCAGATTTTTCAAAAAACATCTGCAGAAATACGCAGCTTGAAAAAAAATAACTACATATAACTTGAGGCGGTAAAAATATTTACTACAGTAATGGAAAAAAATCTGCTCATTAAAAAAGGAAAAATACAGTTCTAAAGAACTCCAAAAGGGTATTTAAAGAGCTGTGTTAATGCACTTTGATTCCACTCTTCAAAAGCACAAAAAACGAAACAATTTTGGCACAAAAATTTGAGCCGAAAAACGCTTCTTAGTCCGTTTACATTTTTCCCAAAAAATTCATTAACGCGAAAGTGAACTTACTCTAATTTCACCACAGAATATTGGATGGAAAAACCTCTTGTGAGGAAAATGAACGCAAACTTAAAAACAAAACATTTTTTTAATCATTCCAGTGAGTTGATTCCTTTTTTTTTTTTCCAACTTCAGCTTCACCATCATACGAGCAGTAAATTAATAATGCTCTGGCAACGCAAAAGCACGTATTTTGGAATAACAAACACGGAATTAAAGGAAGGAACATCACATCAGCTGCGTAAGAAAGGCGAAATAGAAAAAACTTGGTTTTAATCATCAAGCACTAAATTTTTCTTTTCGGTCTTTTGTTTTATTTTTTTCGCTTCAGCAGCGGTCGATATTCTATTTAACATAGTTGTGAACTTGGGAGAACTTTCACCAGATTTGACGGAAAATAATGAACTGCCTGTTTGCACGCATGCCAGAAGAAGCGACGTATCTAACATGCCATAGTTTGAAACATCTGCCATGTTTGGTCACGAGTCGAAACGGACAGCGTTGCCTTAGTTTTTCAGGTATTCATATCCGTATTGGATTTAAAACAGTCCCATTGGTTAGTTTAAACTTTATCAAAGAAATGAAACATGGCCTTTTGGAGTAAAACAATACTTTTATCGCCAGTTTTATTAGCGGGCTTTTGGTCAAAATCATTTCCAGGTAATTATTGCCCTGTTTTTTAAAAAGCCTAAAGGCTAAGCTAACTATAGCTTATAAGAATGTCCTCTCCGAGAAAAAGCCTAACAAACTAGATTTCTTCGGAATTACTTAAGATGTACTGATTATGGTTTCTATTTAGTAAGATTGGCTTTTATCCTCTGAAGTACAATAAGATATCTGTACTTTCATGCAGCTTAAGCAATGCATCACAAATTTCACTGATATCATAAAATTCCTTTTATTAAAGCGTGAAAATCCATTCTTACTATGAGTAAATTAAAATACACATATTTTGTTTCTGAAATTGAACTTTAATTTTGATCTCTATTTATTTGAAGCAACAGCAGCAAAGCAGTTGCATCTAATTAGAATTGCATCTGAGAAATTCATGTCATTACTCCATGAATACAGCTCATTATTAACATCGCTTTCTTAAAAACTGAAAATCATCCCCAAGGTTACGGTGGATTAATTAATTCTTCCATTTCAAAAACATAAATACATAATTAAAAATATACCGTATTTGTTTCAGGAAATAAACTTTAATATCAGTCCCTTTCGGAAAGAATATTTTAAAGCATTACATACTATTGATTTACTCTTAAAAATACATATTTTACGTTAGTTACTCTCTACAAACAAGTTTGTAAGATTAAAGTTTAGTTGGGATAAGGAAAAACATACTTTCACAGATTCAATTTTAAAACCTTCCCTTTCTTGTGGATGAATTTAAGAATACAATTTTGTGCAATATGTACAAGATTCTTAAAGAGTAACTCTGCAGAAAAGTCACTTGTGATTGTTAGCAAATGAAATCGTGTTTCCCTTTGCCCCACCCTTTTTCCTTCACCCCAAAGACAAGGAAGTAAATTTAAGCACTCATTTATTTCCCCATAAATTTAATTCAGGCAGATAGTCACACTATGCACAACCAGTTTACAAGCGTAAGCAGTTCTGCACCAAACGTACTCAATATGTCGGAGGGTATATCCGACACACTGTATCCTTTTAATATAATCTGAAATAAATACTGCTGGGGATATTTCCATTAAAGGGACATATTATAATATATTAAGATACCCAACAGTCAAATTCATGCTTCTTATTTTGTATTCATCAAGGAATTTTTAAACCAGTCCTTTCTAAGGCAAAAGTTTACTCAATATTTTTGTAATCAAACTTCGTATTAAATTACGATTTTCAAAAAATAGGAACCAATGTTGATGTCTTTTTTATTGATAGTTGTGGGTATGTTTTGTATACAAATATGTATGGCTAACCAAAATAATTCTTTTGACGATATTCAAATTTATTTTGAAGACGTAAGTCAAGTCGTCTGTACATAATTTGCGTTTGTACTAATCTCTAGTCACTTAAAACTGTTAGACATAGAAAAATGTCATATTGTACATAATATCAGTTCAGCTCAAATTCTTTTAATTTTTAATATAAGCTACTTGATATGTTTATCTGAAAAAAATCCAACATCCTTTTAAGCAGATTTTTTAAAACTATTCTGCTAATACAACTACCTACTGTTAAAAAATTGAAGAAACTAACCAGCTCCAGAAATGCGCTTTAAAAAACGCTGAATAAATATATTTTCCTTGAGCATCTAGAATAATTGTTTAAAATTAAACACATTTTCCAGTGGACATATATGGCGATGTCATCGCGGAGACTTTTTTTCCACCAGCCTTACCCACCAACGCAATCCAGACTTGTTAAGTCTTGTGTTCAATTCTGTGTTCCACTATCAAGCTCAGCACGCAACGACAGTCCCGCTACTGTATTACTTTTGGTTCACAGAATGTACTTAAATTGAGACCTTTACTTTTTGAGAAGCCGGGAGACAGGCGTCCGTTAAACTTCTCGTTTATTTCACTCTTATTTCCGTCTAAATTGGTACAGCGTGAAATTCGCTCGCTGTTTGATTCTACCTTTTCCCTCCGAAGAGAAATACACAGGAGACTCTCAACTTATCTCTTTCTTTCTTGCTCCTCAGCACACAAACGAGAGTATGAGATCATTTGGGCGTGTTGTAGTTTCAACTGTGCTTTAATCAACTTCTTAACAAACACGAAAGAAGATCCTCGACACATAAAAGGATCTTTATTTTCTTATTTCCAACTTTGTATTGCTTCTGTAAAAATCCATCATTCCAATTCTCTGCTGAGATTTCGTTTAATAAAGGAAACGCTTTATTGTTTCCAGATAAAAATCGTGTCATGCGATTTTTAATATGAAAATAGTACATTTCGTGCACATAATTTGTTAAAAAATATTTGTGGAACGTAAGGTACGTATACACGCATGCTTGTTTTAATTACTTCCTATGTTTTATAAATGATTAAGGTTTGTCTTAAAAATGTTTCATGTACGAACATAAGTATATGATTATTAAGTTTTTTTTTTTCAAAGCAAAAGTTAAATTTGCACTTGTTGAAATATTAATAAATTTTGTCAAAGACGATATTAGCTACAGGATTTTGGGCTACATATAGGTTTTAAAAACTTTGCCATGTAAAAAATAATTAGACAACGTATAAAATGACTAGATTTGCAAAAAGTACAGTTCATTAGCTGTTAAATTATTTTGTTTACTACGTTTTCTATTTCATTTGAGCAATTAAATATATGTAACTGTCTATGTATGTTAACTTTCCACTAGATTTAGAAGCAACAACTTGAAATATAATTCATTTTTTAACATTATGCCAAATCACGTGTTCATTTATTACTCACCGTAAAGTCGAGAAAAGTTTGTAGTGATACTAAAGCAAGGATACTTCAAAATATGAATGTTAAATTTCTTATCAAGCATATTTATTTTACATTAATGGGTCCTACAAGTTCGTTTTTTTTCAGTCAGGGTTTGTACTAGGGGTGCGACATCGAAGGCAAAACATCGATGTTTCAAAACATCGATGTATCGAAATTAAGACATCGATGGTATTGATACATCGACCAAAAAACATCGATGTTTTCAAACATCGATGTTTTAAAACATCGATCTTTTTTTTATAAAAATTACTTACACAGTTAATGTACAGTAATGCAATAGCTTCCCAATACATTGCGCCTCTTTACATCACTCAATAGGATTTATCTTTTGTCTCCTGAAAACATCAACCGTATGATATCGATGTCAGTTATAGAAAACTTTTTTAGTGAGATAGATACTGTAACTGTTGATTAACTGTTATAACTTTTATTTATGTCATTTTTTTTTCGAAATGTAAAACACCGTTATCGAAAAAAATTTCTAAAGCAAACGAAAAACAACGATGTTTAAAAATCGTTGACCGTAAATCATCGGTAGTAATTAAAAAAAAACTATTTCAATACAATAGATATTGCAACTGTTAAAGGTGAATCTTTTTTATTGCATATTTTTATTGCTTATTGCTGAAGCGTTAAGGGGTTACAGTACCTCAAAAATGACCAAAAGACCAAAAAATTTTTATTGCTTATTTTAAAAGTAAAAGTTATTTAAAACACTCGGAAAAAATAGCCATGTTCTAGCTAAATTATTTAAAAAGTTATGAGTGACTTTAGGGCATGCATGCTATGTGTTCTAATGGAAAAGCAAAACTTTAAAGTGATTTTTCTCGGTGATCAGTTTTTATTGTTTCTATGTTACTGGAAATGCTAAGGAATTTTTTCTATTAAAGATAACTTTAAAGCAATATTTTTTGCACTCAGGATAATATATTTAACAAAACTGTGCATTGAATGAGCGTTTTATAAATTAAAAAAAATTTTAGAGTTTATTAAACCTCGAAGAACAAATTTTTCTAAGAATTTTTTACATAAAAGGTCGCAAAATATTGTCAAATCAAAATATAAGAAAATGAATGCACAGCTTTTTTGAGGTAATCCTTATGATCATTTCGCAAAAACAAATTTTAAAATTAGTGCAGAAACAAAAAAGCCTTAAGGTTTTTAAAAAATTGAAATTTTCTTAAATATTCAAATTTTCAAAAAAAGTTTTCAAAATTTTTAATGTTTGAAAATAAATTATCGATTGTTAAAGTGTAGAAACAAAGATTTCAAAGAATGAACCTTTTCACTTAAATTAAAGAAATTTGTTAGAAAGGTACTGTAAGACCTTAAACAGACATCGAAAGAAAAAAAAAACATCGAACGTGAAACAGTGATCATTAAAAGACATCGACCTTAAAATATCGATGGTAACTATCAAAACCGTCTTCTAACGAACGATATAACTTTTGGCCGCATATCTTAATGATTTTTTTTTTTTTTTTTTGCTGAAATATAAAGCATTTACATAAAGAATAATAATGAACTAAATAAAATTAAAAAAATATGGCGAAAGCAAATTAGGCATGCTTTAGAAACAGCGAGAGCAAAACATCGATAATAATCATAGAAAATGTTTTTTATTGAGATTAATACTGAAACTTCAGATTAAGGATGAGAACTTCTTAATGCGTCAGCATATCGCATATTTTTATTAAGCTTTTTTTTTGTTGATTATAAAACATCGACATCGAAAAAAACATCGAACCCAAACATCGATATTGGGAAAACATCGACTCTCAAACATCGATGGTAAAAACATCGATGTTTTAGCAAAAACATCGATGTTTCCAAAACATCGACATCGATGTCGCAGCCCTAGTTTGTACTATATTGTTTGTTCCATAAGCCCCTACTTGCTGCGAGTTTTTGTCTCTTTAAAATTCATGCAGTGCTTATTTATGGTTTTGGCCAGCTGTATGTATGAAGTCAACTGATTTATTAAATGCTAAAAATGTTTTTCCGGCATCTTAAGATTCATTAGAAGATCCATTTATAGCACAGGGACGTACAAAAGTTAAATGTTTTAATTATTTGGTTGGATAAAATATGCAAATTCTTACTAAATTATCAGTGATGTTTTTAATCATCCAAGGCTAAAATAGTATATCTTAGGTGATAAACGTATGGATAATATACAGGGTGTCAACTCCAATCGTGGACCAATAGCTAATTTCTAAACCGTTAGAGATAAGCATATAATTTATTTAGGAAAAAATCTCAAAATTATGAAAGGAATTTTGGGTCTATTCAATGTTTTTCAAAAAATCAAATTTTGAAAGAGTTACGAAATTTAAAGTTTTATACAGCCCCCCAGTCCTATCAATCATGTTTAGTAAAACATTCTTGACACTGTAACGTTTAAAACTAAAAAAAAATCACTCTTCTACCATAAAAATTGACCGAGTTATGACGTTTTGAAAAATCAAGATTTTGCATTGTTTCATGATGTCATCGAGAGATCGCTTAAGGGACCGTATGCGAAATCCTTCAAAATCTTGATTTTTCAAAACGTCATAACTCGGTCAATTTTTGTGGTAGAAGAGTGATTTTTTTTTAGTTTTAAACGTTACAGTGTCAAGAATGTTTTACTAAATATGATTGATAGGACTGGGGGGCTGTATAAAAATTTAAATTTCGTAACTCTTTCAAAATTTGATTTTTTGAAAAACATTGAATAGACCCAAAATTCCTTTGATAATTTGGAGATTTTTTCCTAAATAAACTATATGCTTATCTCTAACGGTTTAGAAATTAGCTATTGGTCCACGATTGGAGTGGACACCCTGTATTTAAAGGAGAGAGTGAGAAAGAATGTATTGCTTTTCTGCCTTTAAAGCTCACAAATTAATGCATTTATAAAGAAGTTTTATTTTTATTTTTTCGAACTTCTATATACGTTTCAGCTTACAAAGCAGTAAGTGACTGCATTTATATTTGGTGGCTTTACTCTGTTAATTTCTTGTCCCATCACCTCTGTTATTATTATTATTATTATTATTATTATTATTATTATTATTATTATTATTATTATTATTATTATTATTATTATTATTTAAGGACCCAAGCAAGTTTTTTGCATTCTAAGTATGAACTTATTTCAAATGAATACGTTATTCCCATCAATACCTTTTTTTAACAGGAAACTTTTTTTTTCAGGATAAAACTTATTAGAAAAATAGGTTTCCAGATAAGAAATTTAATTTTTACTCCTGCTATTACTGTCGCCCTCATTGATTCACATTTGTCTGAGTACCCGCAACTTTCCTTTCGGTGTATCCGCCCAAATCTTTTCCAACGATTTAAATTCGTCACCAGAGCAATGCAGGAAACTACACAGTGTCCCCGTATAATTAAGCTTAATGATAACGCAGAGCGGAGAGTTTTGACGTTCCTTCACTAAAGGGCTCAAATGAAACATTAGAGGACCGCAAGAGTGACACGGCTTAATTTAGAGACGGTGACTAATGCGGACCGTTGTAGGTCACAGAGAATTGGTTCATGCGGAGTTTTGTAATTGATGGTCAGGGTCTGGGCGCTCGGTGTTAAACTGCTGAGCGCTGCTTTTCGAATGAGGGGGCTGTCTATTAACGCGACATTCATTTGTAATTTTCAGCAATGAGTTTACAAAATGAAATTTAATGTCGGATTCGGTTGGAAAAGAGTGGACGTTGTCGTCGATTCGATTGCCGCTGCAGCAATTTTCATAAATTTGTTCGACGTTTGTATTTGCATATAGTCATTGGTTTGTTCTCGCTGTAATAGGTAATTTCAAAGATAAACCTTTCATTGATAACATGATTATGAGCACAGATGAGAATTTTGAAAGTTATTGTAATTTGTAGAAATAAAGATGACAAAGCCTGTACTCTTATTGAATGGTACACTATGTGTTAAAAATGATAAGTTTTTTCCTATTATTAGTCAAAAAAGTAATTATGTGCCCCAGTATACGTTAATGAGCCTTATTTCATTCTTTTTTTAAAGCATCATTAATAATTGTTACAATTACTCAATTAATATCGCAACAAATGAGTTTTATAAATCTAATAGAATAGGGGAAAAAAGTAAAATAATATTTTTTTTACGTTTTGTGAAAAATGTTTTAAAGCCGTGTTTAATGCAGGCCTCATTTTGTGTAAGAAGTTACGTTCTTTTAATTTCAAAATTACTTCAAATTAATTTTAATTTCAGTCGGCATGACTGTGTCTATACTTAAATATTTCAAAATATAGGACATTCTAAAGCGAAAAATCCTCCAAAAGCCATAAATGATCCACGAGGAATTAAAATATTATATGGTTTTAAGCTGAATAAGAATCACGTCATTTTAATGTAACTACGAATCAATTTATATACTAATTATTAATAAAAATATAACCAATTCCTTCTGAAGGAGCATTATTCAGAATATACAGGATAAGTATTTCCAGCATTCACAACTAAATCATTAAAACTGCTAAAACGTCTAACAGGTAAGGAGTTTCTAATAGAAATACTGTAGTCACAATAGTTAAAAAACTTGCAATTATAAATGGTATAAAATGCTTTGAAAAAACATTATGTATCTTATACACCTAGTCAGGTAAAACGTATAATATAGAATAGAAATAATAGGCACAAAGTACGAAAGCAAAGACTCCAGCTTAAATGTCTATTGGCAAATTGCAATTTTCCTGCTTTTAAAGCTTTTACTTATCTATTGTAATTGTAACAGATGAGGCAACACAGTTTTTGTCCATATTCTGTTGTTTTTGTTCAAATATTTAATATTTATTTAACAGCCCCAACTTTTTTATTTATCTCGTAAGAATGCACTTCTTTGGAAGCTTCACATGACTGCACTTCATCAATCTTTATTTTTCTGTATTTCTTGAAAACATTTTTTAAGCAAGGTTGTTTTAAAAATTGTTTGAGTTTCCTCAATAATGGGAAAAAAACATAATATACGCAGCCACAAAATAATCTGATACAAAACGTGTATCATCACTTTCGAATAGGCTGAAATTAAATTACAGAGCGTAAAAATCAATAAAGGATAGAAACAAAACATTTACTGGAGTTTCGTAATCCTGTAAATAAAAGAAACACGGAATACTCATGAATATTTGATTCAAAATCCATTTACTTTATCTGAGTTATCCGAGATCTGAAATACGCTCTTTGAGATAAATGTAGCCTTAATGTTTAAATAATAAAGACGAGGCATTTGGCGCAAAAAAGAGGAAAAAACAGTAGTTAATCCTCCGCAAAAAATAACCATAAATCTTAAATCCGTGGTTTGGCACTAAATACTTTAAAAACCATGATCCTAATACTTATCTAGAAAATAAATTGTTTCTGAAAATAAACTTTTTTAAAAGGTAATAAGATAAAGTATTACAGAAAAGACAAAACATGTATGTTTATTATTATTGCTCAGAAATACTGTAATGAATTGCTCAATAGTTTTATCATAAGCATGTCATATATACATTTTACTTAAAATAAGTACTGCATCTATACATATTAAAAATAAAGTCCTAAAAAAGTAGTAAGAAAAAAATAGTAAGATAAAACGGTAATAACACAAAATATTATATCAAACGCAAAATGTGTGAGAAAATAGAGTCGTGTTTACTTTACAAATGACTGTTACTCCTTTCTTAATTATAGCAGAAAAAACTCAAAAACCATTGTAAAGATAGGGAATACAACTTTCTATTAATATAATTACGTAATTAGTTTTTTTGGGGAGAGTTGTTCCTGAAATATATGTTTTGCTAAATCGACAGGTTCTTTGAATATAAGCTAGAATGTCTAAGCACATTTTATTTGGCGTGCTGTGAGATATTCAAGGTTAAAAGTCATGGTGAATGACCTTGAATATTAAATATGTCTTTAGGCAATCAGTAATATATCAATAGAAAGCTATATTTTTGACTTTTATTTAACTATAATTGGAAAATAAGTTACAATCATTTGCAAGTAACGACTTTTCAATTGTTTCGCATATTTTGCACTTCATTACAGCTTCGCTTTTTAAACAATTTACACTATAGAAACCTAAAAACAAGCAAAACTACTTATTTTATTATGTGAATGCCGTATCCCAGATTTTGTTAAAAGTAGAAAAGATGAGGTCAAGAAGGTTTGACTTGGAATTGCTCTTAGGTTTTTTTTATTATTATTTTTTTTTATAAAATAATTTTTAATGTCTATTTTGTATTGTTAACACTTATATTGAGGAAAAAAAAAGATCTGAGACAATCCATTGGTATCAAATTGGTCAAAAAATAAATAAATAAATAAATACTGTAAGTTCTCCACGTTATGAAAAATACTGGTTTCTTGTACAGTTTTATATACTGTTTACGCAAACGTTAATAATTGTTGCTTAAATTAAAAACTCCCAGCCCTTCCTTTTTCGTATCCCATATATGCTTTTTTTTAAGTTTTAAAGTCTTTAAGTTCAACTGCATACGTGTTGCTGTTGCTTATTTTAGCACATATTCTTTAAAAAAATATAATGAAGCTCTTAAATATGTCTTGCAAAAAAAAAAGGTCGCAAAGGCATTAAAGGTTTTGACGAAAAAGAAACTACCAATTTTCTTCAAATTACTATCTTGTATATGTATTTAGTAAGTAGTATAGCAGAATTCTAAGTGTCCATAGACATTGAAAATGCGTAACTTCTCGTTTAAATTGCTTCAAAGCAACAATTTTTATGGCTTATTCCAAAATCCGAATTATTTCTTGTATCCTCTGATGTTTTTTTTTCCGTGGCTGCACTGGATTGTGCCTGGAAAAGTAAAACGTTTTTGACATTAAATTGGTTGCCTTAAAATTGAGAAAAAACTCGAATAAGAATATTTATACAAAGATACAGCGACACGTAGTACTGCAACTACAAGTTCGTTAAGTTTCTTAAATTATATTTTTGAGACAAGCACAAAATATTTCAGTCCTATTAATGTAGTGATTCCTTCAAATTTCATGGCATCTGAATTATTTAGCTAATGTTAAATCATTATAAAGTTCTCGAAGCAAGTAATTAACATGAAAAGAAATTCTAAGCAGTCTTAATGATATTCTTTTCATTACGTCCTTGATTCTTGCTTTGATAGTTGAAGTTTATTTCGAAGGATGAATAATTTCTTTAATAACTTTAAATTGAATTTTGCGAAAAGCTAATGCTGAACTTTATTAAAAGTATCTTGCACACCATTAAGATGCATATTTGTTTAAAAATTCTAATGAAGTCAGATTTCTTTCTTTTTATATTTACCATAACTTGGTGACACATTACTTTTTTCTCTCGAATTTTCTTTGATTAGTTAGAAAAAGAGTTAGTTTAAAAAATATGTATCAGAAAATTGTTTAAAGAGTATAGTGAATCGTATTTTTTTATTTAATATTTTCTGTTAATTATGTTAGCATATTACGGATAGTAAGAAGTACATATTAAGACTACATTAATGTAGGCATTTTTTTTATCCACAGTTATAACTAAATAATTTGTTCACATTTACATTAATTTAATAATGTGTTTTACTGATTGAGCTCTGGCTTAAACTGAACTGTATTCAAGACTAATTTTTGTTCCTACTTTGTCTGTCAAAATTATCTCTCATATATTTTCAATTTAATTGCATATTGGAAGATAGAAGATAAAAAAAGGTTGCGTATCAATATTTTCCCATAGAAAGTATAACCTTCGAAAATAGATTATTTTGTTTGGGTACGAAAATCACGAAATACTTATTTTATTTTTTTTTTTGACTAAACTGTTTTAAATAACCATAAGTATCATACAGTCAGTTTTAATTGATTTTCATTTCTTGGAACTAAACTATTTAAAACTTTTGTTTTCTTTTCATGAAATTAGTGCGCTAATACAAAATGGTTAAAAAGTCATGCACAGCCGAAGAGACATGCATCAGTGCAATTCCTTGCTGTAAAAACTTATTAGGATAACTATAGCAGGAGTTTTAAAAGTATTTCACTTAAATGTTCTTATATTGAAGGTTGTTCTAAAGGTTAAACCTTATCTTTAAACTTTTTTCTACATCAGATTATTCTTTCAGACATCAGATAATATTTTTTTCATAAAGACAAAACCTTTTGGACACAAAGTAAGATCTTTAGAATAAGAACATCGTTAAATCGATAACTATCTGCTTCTGATAAAAGAAAAGCAGTGATTACTGACTTACTATAATTAATTGAATTACTTTAATCTGTCTGTGCAGAGTTTAGAATTTGAACGAATGCAGTCAATTCATAAATTCCATATCCCATAAAGAAGAATAAGTAAATGAATAAATAAACTTAAGGAAAAAAAAGACACAATCATTTTGAAAAAGAAAAGTAAATCCATGTAAAGTACTAAGTGATGATACTAACCTATTAAAGAATGTTTTAAAGGTTACCAACATATTACAGATTCACATTTTTTGAACACAATGTCATACATAATTATTTTATCAAGATTACCAGAGATTGTATCAGAATCGTTATGATGGAAATATTTTTGGTAAAATATAAGTATGGTGACATTAATTTAATGCCGCAATTAGATTAATAAATTTCTCAACAAGAAACAGATTTCATCACACCTCTGTAAGGGATTAAATCGTGAATTATCCTATTCATTTATCACATTCGATCGATCAGCTGACGAAACATAATGGCAACGAGAAAAATAGAACGAAAAAAAAAAGGTGAGTGAGAGAGAAATATGGCTTCACGCCCCCCATTTATTCACATCTGTTGTACCCCAGGGAGGCATCCCATTGGCTGGAAAGCACCGCTTAAGACAGTCCGGGGGGTAGAGGTAGTAGACCACCCGTGAAAGGAAAAAGGATTTCTCAAGATAATTGCCAAAGCTTTCTCCCGAGAATGAGGTCTATTTTTGGAAATAGACTAGGGCAGTAGTGTTGCGGTTTCTTTCTCTCTGTTTAAGGGGAGAGGGGGTAGAGGCCGTTATTGAATTGTTTTTCGCTCGTGTAAACAGTGATAAAATCCATTTCAATATTACTTTCAATGAAAACTGGTCTGGTATTTCCAAATGAGACAAAACGAGATGTGGTTTCCCTTGTGACAGGAAGTTATTTCGCCTACTTTCGCTGCTTTGTTGGGAAAAATATTCTTACAAAATATTTATTAAACTGTTGAAATGCAAATTGATTTAGAAATAAAGTGTAAATAACCCTTAAGCATAGTAATTCCTCCCAGCCACCACATCCAGTTAAACCCTCATCAGGATAGGTACGGTAGTGACTGGTGGGGTCTAAATAAATAAATAAATAAATAAGTATATTAATTAGGTATAATAATATATTAAGTATTTAATAGACTATGTTTAATCTACAAATCCTTTAGAAAGATAGTGTTGCGGTTTCTTTCTTTCTGTCTAAAGGGAGAGGGGGTAAGGGACGTTATTGAATTGTTTTTCTCTCGTGTAAACAGTGATAAAATCCATTTCAATATTACTTTCAATAAAAACTGGTCTGGTATTTCAGAAAAAGACAAAGAGAGTGGTGGTTTTCCTTATGACATGAAGTTATTTCTCCCACATTTGCTGCTTTGTTCAGATGAATGTTCTTACAAGATATTTATTAAACTGCTGAAATACAAATTGATTTAGAAATATGGACGTGAATAACTCAACTTATTTTTCAATTAAAATTAAAGTGTATATTATTTTAACCCATTAATGCCTGACATTTTTTTCCAAAGATATTTTGTATACTGGTTACAAACAGTGTTTAATGAACAGGAAAAATAATAAAAAAATATGATGTCAAAAATAACTTTTTTATTAAGGAAAGAAAAATCGTCCCTTAAAAGTTACGATAGACCCCAGAGGGTACATACTTTTTTTACTAAATTTTTTTTCTACCTACGATTTAACATTTAAAAAGACATTTTATAAGAAGAAATAAAATCAGCAATTAACATAAATCGGAAAGCTGGGAATAACTTTGTAAACTTAGCTTTTTTTCTTGAGATTGTGAACGATGTTATTTTTGATAAAGATCATTTTAAAACTGCTACAGAAAACACTTTACAATAGTTATGTGCTGCAATCTGTTAATAACGATTTGAAACAAAACTAAGGTACTAATTGAACACTATTATTTGGTTGAAATGTTCATTTTGGCAAAATTCAGACCCTTTTTTGGACCGTCCTTAAAAAGGGACGCTAGGCATTAATGGATTAATACATTATTGATTTATTTATTTTGATAAATATGTTTCAAATTTGCAAGAAATGTCACAAAAAATCAGTGACTCTAAATCAAAGGTTTATGTCAGTTTTGGATTTTAGAGCGATTAGATGTCTTTACTAAAAGCTGTTTTCTCACAGATCCAAATACTAGTGCATGCAGGCCTTTTCAATTCCTTTTTTTCATTGCAGTCAATATTTTTATTGTTTTTACATCGTAATTTATTTCCAATAACATGATCATGAACTACGGTGTACGGAGCATCATCAAAGAGAATCTACCTTGTTTTGAGTTACGAGCATTAAAATGCAGCCATAAATCGAAAAGTATAAATAATTTTTTGCACTTACCAACCTTAAATTAACTAAGTAAAAACTCTTAGTCTCTCTAAAATCCATTTTTCCCCAGTTTATGTTTTCTTACGTTGTTTCAACTAATTGTCTTAAACGATAAAGTCTAAGATAACATGCTTTTTGTGTAACAAAAAAAAAGTGCATTAATTGCTAAAAATTGCTATCTAATTAAGTATCTAACTCCCTGTTGCATTTTCTCAACGATAAACATATTAATTTTCGCCTGACTGCAAAATTCATAATATCCAAAAAAAAATTGATATTCTTGATTATTAACGAAGTTAAGCATAAATTGGGAACACAAAAAATATCTCTTTATTTAGCATTTTTAGTCTATTAATTCAAGCGCTCACAAAAAAGCGAAGGAGAGAAAAAAGATCAAAACACAGAGCAGTGCAATATACCTACGAATGGCTCTCACAGGATAGCAAACGTTTCCGTAGCCCCTCATTTAAACCCGCTTTCCTCATGGATTGTTGCAAACTCGATTGTTTTTCCCTCCACTAACGAGCCAGGCGACTGGATAATTGATTAGTGTAATGACAAGTAGCGGTAAAAGGAAAAAAAGGATGAGAGTAGTAAAGGTTCTGGTAATTAACGTTCACGCTTTTTCATTAAAACATAGCAATTTGCATGCGTAGACTAATGCGACCTAAAAGTTAATACATTAGGTTTCTTATGCTATTTCTTTATGCAATTAATTTTTTTAAAGAGATTTCGCCAATAGCCACGTTATTCCCGAAACTAATTTCATTGCTCTGAAGGTAATTAGATTTTTTCCCGCTTTTCTTTGCAAGGTGTTTCTATTTATATTTATTCCAGCGTAAAAAAGTTTCTTGAAACTGAGATTTGTCCATTAATTTGCGCCGAGTATACGGTGAGGCACTTGAAAAAGGATATTTTAATTTGCTTGCTCGTGATTCACTTAGTATTTTCAATACTTGTTTGAACTTTATGGGGAAATATCAAAATGCAAACGAGTTTCCTTTTTTTTGGCGAAGTTCATTTTGCATAGAATCCTCTAAAATATTAATAGTTTGCATAAACTAATTTATCAAATTTAATGCTTTTACGTAAATATTAAATTATCTTAGCTTTGAATTTAAAAATAACATTTTTTTTTATAAAATAGTATGTATTTCTAGTAAAAATGATTCACATATTTCTGTAAAAAAATTGCAAATATTTAAAAATGTGTGCAACTAAAAAAAAAAAAAAAGCACACACCTCACTACTTGATAAAAATAAACGCTGCATATTGCTTTCATGAAATACGTTACATAAATTATTTTGAACACACTCGTTTGTGTCAAAATATAACATTAATTTAATGCCCTTCTGTAGTTGAGAAAACAATATTGGGGATGGAGTCTCTGGAAAAAAAAAGTGGTTTGAAACCACATGCTTAAACGCATATGAAAGGCCTTATTTGAGTGATGCGAGTGGTTCAATTTCATTTATGATGTAAACGTTAGTCTTCACACAAGAAAAAAACTTACATTGGGAAGTCATATTTCCCTTACATTTAAAAGCAGAGTAGAATAGTACTTTCAAACCGCAAATTATATTAATGTTCAAAAAAAGGAAAATAAGGATTTCAATGCTAATATTCGCATCAAGTAATATGCCCGGTACATTGCATGCGAGTCAGTGGTTTATACAATATATAAAACATTGAACTATTAAATGACACGTGTTGGCAGAGATAAAACTGACTTTGCCTCAGTCATTTCACATAAAAATAGAAGCATTAATTACTGCTGTGACGGCACTGTTACCATGAATGTAACTGAAAAAAATATTAGACAACAAAGAACATTTTTTGAGTCGCTAATGTTAATCAATGCAATGTTTATTATCTCTGAAAAAGTATAAGAAATAATTTAATATCATGTTAAGTTTTTTACTTACACACACAAAGACTCACAAGTATGTGTGTGTGTTGATGATTAGACAGAAAGATAGTCAAATATAACCAAGTAACCTCTATTAACTGCTCTATTCAGGCCCATAATACAATTACGCAACGTCGTAACACAATAACGAAACACTTTTCTTTCAATTACTATTTCGTTAACCATAAAATCAATTATCGCAAACATTTCCATATTTTTATGCCTTTGTATCGTCGCGGAATTTTATTCCTCATGTTCCCACCAAACTGATAATTGATCAATCTAAAGACGAGAACACAGTCTCGAAAATGTAAGAGCTTGTTAATTAACGTCCACACTTTTTCATAAGAAACTGGTAATCTACATATACAGAGACTAAACAAAGCTTAAAAGGTTGTACATTAGCCTTTTATCTTGCTTGATCAGATAAGGCTGCTTGGTTTTTCATTATTTTATTTTAAAGGCACATGTAGTAAACAGTGAAAAGGTTTTGTTTTTCGCTCATAAAATTTCGTTAGGAGTAGGTGTAATTAGATTTTGGAACACGGTATTGTTGATATTCTTGTTCGTTATGTATAGGGTATTTTTTAGTTTTAGTACTAAACCAGCCTCTTACTTCAAGTAAGAATTTTCTACTTAAACAATATATTGTTTCTCAGCAAATGAGAATTTTCGCGAGTTTTAAAGCGCTCTTTGATTTTTATTCTAGCAAAATCCAAATTTTCAATGCAACTCATTTTACATGGGTGATAACACTGGGATCAGTTTAGTTACTTGGGTTTACACTGTCATTTATTGTAATTATTGATATATGTAAGACTAACGTTAAAAAAAAATGTGATTATATTTTAACAAATAATTAGTATCGATTCGAGCAAAAGTCTGCTCTAGTCCCAGATTTTTTAAAATATGTACACAAATAATACAGTATAAAGCTAAAGAGTTTGTTAGTTTGAACGCGCTAATCTCAGGAACTACTGGTTCGAATTGAAAAATTCTTTTTGTGCTGAATAGTCAATTTAACCAAGAAGGCTTTAGACTACATGAAATTACGTTGTATGCAAGGAATTATCATTATAGTTTAAAAATAATAATGATCAAAAAGTACGAGCGGATTATTTTCCACTCTTCTCGAGAGATGGCGTTCATTAAAAGTATTGTTTTGATAACTGTGTAAAGCCGACAGGAATATATTTACGTCAAGATTGTTTCTCACATGAACAACTGTATGTTGCATTATCAAGATCAGGTTGCGGAAAAAATCAGTACGTTCTACAACTAAACGAAAATAAAGCTAAAAGTATCGTGTATACAGAAGTAGTTTAAAGTACGTTGTTTATATTAAATAAAATTATATATATCCATATTTGATAAGACTGGGCTTCATATTTTTTTTTCAAAAAGTTTCTTTTATTTTTGTGTTTCCTGAGTATTTTTTTTATCCATTTTGATGAAAAGAAATGCTTTTTTTCTCATTTTTTGTTCAAGTTTTGTTATTTTTTTGTTCAGGGACAGCCCGTGCAACGCCAGACCATACAACTAGTGATTTTATAATTTTGTCCAGGTTCCGCAAAATAGTGCAAAATTTAAGTTGAAAAGTATGAATACTAAATTAATTACTTTCTCTAGTTTATGAGCTATAACAAATTTAGAACTTTTTTTCCTTTATTCAGCTTAATTTAAACTGTATAAAACTTATCAAGCTGATGACTGAAACAAAATGTAAAAAAAAAGCTCAAATTGTGTCCACAAGTGCGTATTTAGCAATTAGCCCGACGTGTAACTATGTCCATTGTCATTTAATTAATAGTAAAAAATGCTCCAAAAAATATTGTAATGAAAATTAAATGTGTTTCTTTGGGTTTAGCAAAAGAAGCGCATTACTATTGATTTTAAAGGTCCAGATTCAGAAAATGTAAATAAATACTAATTAGGAAAAAATACGATTGCAGCAAAAAATAAATTTTGTTTGTACTTCATGTTATTTTAAATAGTGACTTCTGTCAGATGTTTGCATTTTTAGGCTCCCCTGGCATTTACTCTGATGAAAAACCGTTTTTAAAATATTCACCACTTCAATTTAATGGAGGAAAAATACAACAAAAAGACATAAACTTCGAAAAGAAGATTGAAGTGCACACGCAAGGATTTATCCTTAATTTTTTCAGCTTTTCGCTTAAAGTTTTGAGAAAAAATTGTAAAAAACACTTTAAAGATTTTGAAAAAGAAAAGAAAATAAGTTCTTTTTTTCCCGTCTATAACACTTCATCTTTTTTCTTTCTTTCTTTATAATTTTTCTCTCTGTTTCTATCTATCTCTCTTTTTCTTTTTTTTCCTTCTTTTACATAAAATGTAAAACTGGTTAATAACTCAACTTGTTTTTGAAAAGCTACTAAAATAGATGCCACCAGAGACATATGATGGATTTAAAATAGAAAATATTTTTTAATATTCGACAACTACTATATTTGTGTATCTTTTTCTTTGTGTATTGTATTATCTTTCCCCCCCCCCTTATCCTTCATATTTTTCAACGATTGAAGATAAGCGTAGAATTGACATAATATTAGTATGTATCTTTATTTATACTTTTAATTTTTTAAAGCACACGCGCGTAACAGCATCTGCAAATAGTTGATTTTATAGTGTTTTAATGTTTGACATTGATGTAAATAAAATACATAATATATTTATATATTACTTTTTTTTCAGGTATGTTGCAAAATGACTAAAGTTTTCTTGCTAAATATTCAGGTAAATGCTTTATAAACACTAGTGAAATTATATGATCTTGATACCATACAAAATTGACTTTTTTGTTTGTGTCATACTAAGGGTCTCAAAAACTGAAGATTATTTTAGTGTTTTGAAGGTTTATATCCCAGTACTATGCTGTATTTTTCTTTTTGATTTCTAGTAATCGAACAATCTTTCTATTAAACGAATGTTTAGCATGCATAATAGTATTAGAAACTGGAATGTACTTTCACCCCTTTGTAACGAATTCATTGAGTTTTTTAAAGTATAGCATCAAATTGAAAACACTGTTGATGAAAAGGCATTTAATGGTGTTTAATAAACAACATGTTGCGAAATATAATGATCATAGTTTGGTGAAAATGTTTTTCAAACAATTGTGGTAATGTTATTTTTTATAACATTTTGGAGAAGTTCTAAGATTTCAATGAATTTAATGGTGTTTAATAAATAACTTGTTGCTAAATATAGTGTTCATATTTTGATAAAAGTGTTTTTCAAACCATATTGGTCATGTTTTTTTTTTTAATGACATTTTACAGAAATTCTAAAATTTCAAGAATACAAACCTTCGATGATGGATCGCGTTTCTGAATAAGTAATTACTTTTTCTACTTTTTATAAACATTCATGGTTCAATATCCACAGCCCCTCCATATCAATATACATTGCTTTAGATTTCGCTCTTAGTAGACACTTATCAGTGTGCTACGTATACTAAATCAGTAAACATTTTTATGAAAGAAAATGAAATACAATTTCTGAAAATGCTAGTAACTAATTGGGAAACATTTCTGGTACAGATTTCGTAAATAATTTATATTCAGTTTGGTCATTAAATTTTTGTTGGTACACAAACTTTAAACTTGAAATTTAGATGATTGATTGCAACAATTACTAAAATATATAACATCTTATCTACACAATATTATGTATATAGCATATATTATTTAAATGAATGATATTTTTATCTTTAAAAAAATTCAGTTCTATCTTTGTATATTTATTTATTTAGTTCAAAAGCATAAAATTAAAGCAGAAAAAGATCCAAAGAATCAGGCTATGTTTTAAGTATTTAGTTAAAAAGAAATTAAGTCGAAAAAAATAAGTTGCTTGAATAAAATATGCAAACAACATTACATCTACATTCAAATATGTTTCTGGCAAGTATTATTTCACATTACTTTATACCACCATTAATGTCGATAACGATTTAAATAAATAATCAAATAACGGAAACAGGTTTCGTTTCCTTTTACAAGCAGTATTGATGTTCTACTTCCGTAGAAAATGCAAGCATTCCAGCTGTCTACAAATACATAATATGTCAAAGAGAATTAATTATACATCAACCATTAAGAATCTTTCTAAATGACTTTGTAAGGCGAATGATACGTATGGAGCGTTTTAACTGTAGATTGTATGTAATAATATTAAGACGTTATGTCTTGTTTAAGCACTTTTTTCCTATTCCGTTTAAATTATACCAGAAAAAGAAAGAAGAAATTAGGAAATATTCTCTAGAAAATGTCATCATTCTGCGTCAAAAATGCAGTTCGTCATTGAATTGTTTAATAATACATTAAAAGCGCACATATGGTAAAAAAACAATTTCTTAATATCTTTTGGTCGCCTTGGGACGCTCATTTATGTCATAAATTACGCATCAAATTTATTTCTAAATTTAATGTATTTGTAGAAATATATTACAACAGTAGTTTCTGATTAATATTAGAAATTTGTTGGACATCACATAATACGTTTTATCTAAAACAGTACAAATGTCCTCAATAAAGTTTAATTCTTATTTCCCTATCATTATTTGTATTTATCGGAGCTGTAATACCTTTATGTTAAAAACAATATATTTGTGCTGTAAACATACGCAACTCTTAAAGCTCAACATTTTTTTTAATTGCTAAGGGTGGGTACGTGTTCAGGACTATTGTACAGATTTTTATTAATCTCGGAAGGTTTTCTCTCTTTTCTGATCTATTTTTTTTTCTTTTAACGCATAACACCTATTTTGTAGCTAGTTTTTTCGTTGCTAAAATGATTTCCTTTTGCAGTCATCATAAAGTACGCACGTATAGCATTTAGTATTCGGTTCTCAAACTAAATATAAGAACTGTAGGCCCTGCCTTTCAACATTTATTTTGAGCTTATCATTTTTTAAATGAAATTTTGCGGCATGCGAAGAGCGGCATGTACACACAGTAAACGGTTACGTTGTAGCAACCATTGGTACCTTTTAATTTGAACACCTTTTGTTCATAGACATATGACTGCAGTTTCAAAAGTGGGTATTTATGTATTTATCTTTCTCACATAAAATATTAAATAATTTTTCGTGCGTTATTGTTTTTTGATTAATTTCTTACTTAAGTCAAAAGGTCAAAAAAGTTGGGTAATTTAAAGTAACAGTAATCAGCAAATTATGACATATAGTTTTAATTTATCTGTCATTATCTCGTTCATAAAATGCATTCTCTTGCTTTTTTGAATGCATTAATTTTCTTTTACATAAGTTTTACAAATAAAAATAGTTTTTTTTTTGTGTGTGTGTGCTTGACACAACTTAAGTATCCTTACTGCAAATAATTTACACCTGAATTTTCTAGACATTGTTTTCAGCCAAATGTTGTCATGCATATTCAAATAATGCCACTGTAAATTTTTCACACGAAAGTGAAAAATAAATAAATGAGCAACTAAAACGAACTCAGCCTCCAAAGCTTGAGAAACGTTTCCATCGATTGCCCAAAAAGCGGTATTCCACCAGGAAATAGCCGAAAAAATAGTTCCTCCTCCTTACCAGTGATTGCCATTACAAAAAGGTCCAGTACCTCTCGAACACTTTTACTTCAGTTGTGTTCCACGCGGCTGGCTGCGGACCTAATTGTTTTTCCCTCAACTAACGAGTCTAGCATCTGGATAATTGATTAGCTTAATGATAGGCAGGGACAAGGACGGGAGATAAAAATGGCCAGAGTGCTTCTAATTAACATCGACGTTTTTCTCTGGAAATGCAGCAAACCGATTACATTAACTGTTCGATCAGGTAATAATGAATTGGTTATCGATGCATTTTTAATGGACATTCCTCGTAGCTTAATGCGAGTCATTTTACTGCTGACATTTGTGTTGCCTATTATGAAAAAGTTTTTCATTGATAAAAAATGCAACTTAGGTATGACAAAAATCATATCATGCGACGTTAGTATATATTATACAGAGATAGATATACGTACTCGACTAGATAAAAGATGTTATTTCTTGAAATAACGTCTGCATTAAAACTGCATTTAATTCTACACGAAAAAAAAAAAAATCGGTATCCTTGGCTATAATATAATGCTTCAATGCACAACACGTCAGTGCAGCAAGCAAAATAATGAAAAACTATTTTTTGTGCAACATGCAACCAATAGATTTATAATGTAAGAAATACCTAATCAAAGTTTCTTCATTATTTGGTTTAAAAATGATTAGTAGCGATGGTGTTTCCCACCAACTTCAATATTGCCCTGCAGCCATCTGACATTTAGTGCGAATATCCCAAAAATACTGAATTTGCAAAGTATTTCGCCGTTCGTACATTTTCTTTAAGAAACTTCATGCGCTGACAATTGAATCGCATAATGACATTGCATTTATGGGTAAATAGCCAACATCGGTAGCTACATGGTTCGTCTATATGTTTTTATAGGTCGCTCATCTTTTAAACCAAGACCGCAGCCTTCGATGGCTACTTAAATGGTTTTGGAATCGACATCAAAATATAAATCAATACCTATACCTCTGTTAATATTTAAATATTAATTTATTGTCTATATCTGCAAATATTTATTGCTATGTATATATCTGTCTATCAATCATTGTATTTATCCATCTTTCATGTTGTTAATTTCTTTTGGTTGATTCATCAATATTTTCTGTTAATTTCAAGAAATAACGTCTTTTATCTAGTCGAATACGTATATCTATCTCTGTATCTATCGCCTTATTTACCTAAGTCTATAAAAGAGAAAATCTTTCATTATTTCAACTACACTGAAGTGACAAAAGTCATGGGATAGCAATATGCAAATTTTCAGATGGCAGTAGCATCGCATAGAACAGGTATAAATGCGCAGTGCTTTTACAGAGCTTTCATTTCTGTTCAAGTTATTCATGTGAAGAGGTTTTAACGTGATGATGACCGCACGACGTGAATTAACAGACTTTGAACGCGGAATGTTAGTTGGAGCTAGACGCATGGGTCATGCCATTTCGGAAATCGTTAGAGAATTCAACATTCCCAGATCCACTGTGTCAAGAGTGTGCCGAGAGTATGAAATTTCAGGCATAACATCCCACCATGGACAGCGCAGTGGTCGACCGCCTGCACTTAAAGATCGAGACCGGCGACGTCTGCAAAGAGTCGTAAATTCTAACAGACAAGTAACACTGCGTCAAATCACCGTAGAAATCAATGTGGGACGTACAATGGACGTGTCTGCTAGAACTGTGCGGAGAAATTTGGATTTCTTGGGCTATTCCAGCAGAAGACCGACTCGAGTGCCTTTACTGACAGAACGACATCGCTTGCAGCGACTCTCGTGGGCACGTGAGCATATCGGTTGGTCCCTAGATGAATGGAAAACCGTGGCCTGGTCCGATGAGTCACGATTTCAGCTGGTAAGAGCCGATGGTAGGGTTCGAGTGTGGCGCAGACCCCACGAAGCCATGGACCCAAACTGTCAGCAAGGCACTGTTCAAGCTGGTGGTGGCTCCGTAATGGTGTGGGCTGTTTTTTCATGGCATGGACTTGGTCCTCTAGTGCGACTGGACCGAACATTGACTGGAAATGCTTATGTGCAGCTACTTGGAGATCACTTGCAGCCATTCATGGACTTCATGTACCCAAACAACGATGGGATTTTTATGGATGACAATGCGCCATGTCACCGGGCCACAACTGTTCGCAATTGGTTTGAATAAAATTCTGGACAATTCCAACGAATGATTTGGCCACCTAGATCGCCCGACATGAATCCCATTGAGCATTTATGGGACACCATCGAGAGGTCTGTTCGTGCCCAAAATCCTGCCCCATCAACGCTTTCACAATTATGGACGTCTATCGAGACAGCATGGCTCAATATTCCTGCAGAAGACTTCCAACGACTTGTTGAGTCCATGCCACGTCGAGTTGTTGCACTTCGCCGGGCAAAAGGAGGGCCGACACGATATTAAGAGGTATCCCATGACTTTTGTCACTTCAGTGTATGTTTCCAGGTTAAATGCAAAACACAACTCAAACATAATGTAGATGTGCTTTTAATTCTAAACAAACTCTTGGGGAACACTTATTTTTTGTGATGCACCGGAACGTTAAAAATTTAGATTCACGGATACGGATTTTTCATATCTATAAAAAATTTTATTTTCCCACGAATATCTACGGATACATATATCCGACTCATCAGTATGTTACACATTCCTAATCATTAGGTGATTCATTAAAGAGAGTTTATATATTTAAAGCAATATATTGACGCACGAATTAGCTTCGGCTCTATTAAATAAAAAGTGCTAAAATCAGATAAACTATAAAATAACTTATTTTTAGTAAAGGATAGTTTATTTTAATTTCATCTGTATACCAAATTTCATTCTTCTAGTCCTTATTGTTTTTTTGTGAAGCTCACACGCACAAGTTAAATAAGAGGTAATTGAAAGCGCATAAATTTTGAGTAGTATATATATTAACAGTTCATAAAATTTAAATTGGTGTTTGCAAAAAAAAAAAGAGTTTTGCATGATAGCAAGATGTGTTTAAAAACGTGCGTACTTTTCATTAAAAACCATAAATATTTAAATAGTTGCAGACATTGCAGCTTTTTGTTATTTTTTATTGTAAGATGTTTTTGAATTATCACGAACTAGTAACTCTTGAAAGTGGATTATTTTCTTTAATGTCAGTTTTAATTTTATGGATGTAAAGAAAACACTTTTATTTTAACTTTTAGGAATTTAAATTATTTGGAAAATAATTTGCATTCACACTTGGGAGAAAGTGAATAATTTATAAGCAATAAGTCGGTAGTAAATAATACTTATATTCAATGTTATATAACATTGAACACTTTTACCATTCAAAAGATCCCAAAGTTCTCTTAGAGGATTTTCTATGTTAGCTTCTGAAGCAAATATTATCGCTTTGTCATTTAGCCAACTAAAGAAAAATATTTGACTTTCTGTTGTTCCAGGAATTAATAATACGGTTTTGTTTAACAAGAGGTTTTAAAAAAGAAAAGTAAATTTAAATTTTCGCAGAATAAATCAAAGAGCCTGGAAATAAAAGAAAATGGTCCCGAAATATTGACTTAGGGAAAAATATATTGAGCCAAAAACGTGCCTTGATAGTTTTAACTCAAAAAAAAAAAAAAAAAGAAAAGAAAAAGAATAACAACTGAAGAATTCGGGATAACTTACTCCCGCTATTAACGCTTGAGCCCTTAAGGGTGTTTGACAAAAAAAAAAAAAAAACTGCACAGGCATGTTTTTAATGCTCTTTTTTTACGTCTTTACCTTTTCTTGCGGCGTAATTAAATTTATATTTAAAATAACGATAACATATTTATGCCTAGTGAAAATGAATTTGTCGATTAGTTTCCCTTTTCAGGGTCTAAGATAATATGTTCTGGAGAAATATTTCTATATTTGTTTTTTTCCGCATATTTTTTCTGCTTCTTTATAAAGTGAGATTTTAGTGCATTTTTTTAAATTTCTATACAAATTCTGTCCGAAAACGCCATTGTTGTAACAACAAAATAATCACCCCATTGTGTAATAAAAAAATAATTATTAAGAATTTTCCAAATTTCTACTGCATTCAAAACATGTAAATTGTTAATAAACAATTTTTCAGGTATATATTTATATGTATATGTAAGGAAAACTATAAACCACCCATTCAATACTGCAATTCTGACGGTAAAACGTGGTACATTTTTAAAACAATCATTTATCAGTTACGCATAGCAGCATTTCTTTCTTATGCCATTAGTTTATTTGTAATTAAGTTGCATTGGCAGTATAATAATCATATAAGAATATCATTGTAGAAATAACAACAAGCTTTGTAGACCTGGACAAAAATACGAACTGTATTTGAGAATACATTGCAGTAAATACTTTTTAATAGATACAGACAATATTTTTTAATTAAAATTTGATATTAGAATTCAGCTAGCCCAATATATTTTTTTAACAACTGCTGATCAGTCGTATTTATTGGAAATATTATTCATTTTTAATCTCTAATTTCCTACTCTGAATGAATGTTTTAATTTCAGTCCATTAACCAAATTTGCAGCAAAAGACAGAATGGATTAATGCGATATTCTTGAAGCCAACGTTACTAATTTTAAACCTGCAGTTAATATTAAGAAAAATTTCCTGCGCCTACCCACGAAGCAAAGTGCCATTATCCCAAACCGCCAAGGTAATTATGCATGGTGCAAAAATTGTTAAGTGTAGTAATTAAGTCTAGGACACAGCGGTGAACTTTTATATATAAAGAGAGCAACAGTTGGCTTAAATTTTACTTCTCCATTGAGGCTCCTCACTTCAGTGTAAAATTAAAACTCCCCACGGCAGTAAATTAGCTTTAATTAATGTTTGAGATTAAATTTTGAAAAGTCAGTCAATTTATTTTGAGAAAAATGTTAATCTTGCTACCTGAGAATTTGTGACAGTATAGATGCAGGAAAACTGGGAAGTGTTTTTATTTATTGAGATTCGTTTTTATTAAGCAAGTGCATTGGAGATTTTTTGACTAATTATTAACTAATGCAAATTATTTTTAAATATTAAAATACTTCCAACAGTTAATGATCATTTAAATCGGTTTCCCAGCTTTCCTTGTAAATTTTAGCAGAATGAAAAAGGAACTTTGTATAGATTGGAAACATAAATCTACTAAAGAAATGTGTCTGATTAACTTTTAAGCACATAATTAGCCAACAACCTTTAGTGCGATTTTTAGTTTTCATTTTCGAATTGTATTCATAGATTTTGCGTACTTTGTTTTTCCGTAACGTTACAAAACATTATATGTTTTTGTTCATTTTTGGTATTCATTTGTACATTTTCAAACAAGTAGGAAA
This sequence comes from Uloborus plumipes, assembly GCA_038373865.1. Taxonomy (NCBI): domain Eukaryota; kingdom Metazoa; phylum Arthropoda; class Arachnida; order Araneae; family Uloboridae; genus Uloborus; species Uloborus plumipes. Next base: position 67,717 of record JAXGGA010001708.1, read on the forward strand.
TCAACAATTGAACTAAAATCTTTATAAAGGTTTATTTACCTTAAATGATGAAATACATAAAAAAATCAATGAATAAAAAATAGACAATGAGCAAAACAGTAAGTTAATCAATAAAGTATAAGTAAGATAAATAAATAAATAAAGATATATATATATATATATATATATATATATATATATATATATATATATATATATATATATATATATATATATATATATATATATATATATATATATATATATATATATATATATTTATATTTATATATTTATATATACAGTTTTCACTTTAGGGAACTTTTTTTTTCGATTCATGACGGCAAATCAATTCTTCCACGAAATGGTGAAGTGGAGAATCATTAATTTATTATAAATTATTTGTTTAAATTCACACTTAATTGTCAAATTTAAATTGATAACGTTTACTTGAAATCTTCAGCTAAAAACAAACATTTATGAAAAATGCCTGATGTCTTTTTTTCCCCCTCCAACAGTCTGCCCTTCGCTGTCACTATGTTATTACCCGGGGAAACTGCAAATACATAAATAGCACCCTCGAGGAAACACATGTTTCAAAGTCGTTAACTCTCGCGTGAGACTTCGTTAGTACTCCTCAGGTTACCAGTGGATAATGAGAGCAATAAAATGAATATTCATAAAATTCTGCTTCAGTTTTATGGTTAAAGAGATCGGAAGTAATAATCCTCGCTACTACACTCCGCCATTTCACGCTACAGAAAAATGAATTAAAGTACATCAATTTTATTGTGTTGCAAGTATATCTTTGTGTAATGACATTCGAAAGACTTGAGGCGTGGCAGAGTTTTTACTCCAGAAGCCGAACTTCACATGAACTAAAATTTATTTAATTTATATGAGTTTATGTACGAATCACTGTATAAACCTATTGGAAAACTTGACAGTATTAAGCATTAAGTCACCTACTTACATGTGTAGCTTGATAGTACTTTTATTTTTGTTATTATTGAGCTTCTGTTTGAGATAAATTTTCATGATAAATTGTTCAAAAATTAACTCAACACATTTTTTGTCCTATCTAGTACAATGGGTATTATAATTTAAAAACGGAAATAAATTTGAATCTTCGTGCCATAAAGTTACGGTAAAAAAATAACGCATAAATGCACAAATTTGAAGCAAATTGCGAACACGTGTTTCGGTGCTGTGAAGGACACAGTATATTAAAACGGGAAATAGTGTGCTTATGGATGCACGTTTATCAGATAACTTAACTATAATAATTTCACATTTATATTTTTTCTTTTTTAATAGATTTTATTTATCGATTTTGCTTTCGGTGATCTTTAAGACGCATAACACAAAACCATACAAAATAAAACACATTTATCTTTCCATTTTCTGCCTTTTATATATTTAACAAATATTGTAACTTAATACCAATACATGATTAGTTAATATAAACGTTAACATAAATTACTAAGTTGCGCAAAAACATGCTGAGTTTATTTTAAATAAAAATGTATGGTAAATAAAACAATCTTTAAAATTAAAATAAGTGAATAAATAAAATGTAAGTCTTTATTCTAGTTGATCAAATTTATAATCCCTTTTTTTTAAGAGCTCATATTCTATAGACCAATACATGATTAGTTAATATAAACGTTAACATAAATTACTAAGTTGCGCAAAAACATGCTGAGTTTATTTAAAATAAAAATGTATGGTAAATGAAAACAATCTTTAAAATTAAAGTAAGTGAATAAATAAAATATAAGTCTTTATTCTAGTTGATCAAATTTATAATCCCTTTCTTTTAAGAGCTCATATTCTATAGTGCAAGTAAACAGCTTAAAGAACTGAGAATTTCAGCAATAAAAATCTTAATCACTCTTTTGTTCTGCTCTTATGTTTTCCTTCCTTTCTGAAACTGCTTAAAATTAACGTTTTTATCAAAGGACATTTAAGTCTCAACGAGCGCTTTTATTAACTAAGACAAATATCAACTCTGCTATAAAAGCTTGTTTTTTTGCGTTTGTTTTTTCCTTTCTTGACGCTTACAAGTTTAAAATGTAAAAACAATAATAATAGTAATAAAGAACCTTATTTTTTTGCGATGATGTTGGATTGAATGAATAGGTAAATGTGAAATATTATTTAAAGTGTATTGCTCTTCTATGTACTCGACATTCTCAAAATTTATAATATATGTTTATTCAGCATAGTTAAAATTGTAAAAGTATAATTTACCTTTCGGTATTTCTATGTTTCAAGTAGTGTTATGTTGCATTAAGATATTGATTTGAATCCTTTAATGCAAATTTTTCCCAAGAAATAAATGCGGAATATTTAAATAATAGTTTGATGGATTAATTTTACTGTTTATATGTATTCTAATGCAACGAAAAATTAACTACACTGGCGGAAAAAAAAATCCCAACACCAAGAAAGACTTGAGCTAGATAAACGAAATTTGGTAGGCGTGTTTATACAACTGAAAGATGACATCGATTGAAATTTCGCGCTCCGCGCATAATTGTGGCGCAGCTGGCGTCACTCAGAACATGCAAATAAGGCTTTTTTTAAAAGCGTGTTGTGAAGCTCGTGAGTATTATTTTTCCGAGAAATTTGACGAATTGAGTTCATGTTAGTCAGGAATACCTTTAAGAAGACGAAGAAGCCATTATCAACAGCTCAGCGAATTTAAACGAGGTCGTACAATTTGGCTAGGAGAAGGTACATTTTCATTTTGCGATAGTGCAGAAAGAATTGGGGTGGAATGTTTCCACCATGCATGATTGTTGGAAGCTATGGTCAAGAGATGGTACTACCTCAAGAAGATCGAGTTCCGAGCTGCCACGTGGCACGACTTAGGAGGAAGATCGCCGAATCTTGCGCACGACTGTGGCGCAACGTACTGCATCTGCGGCTGACATTCGATCTGCAGTTGGTACCGTCGTGACCCAAGGAACGGTAAGAAACTGTTTACTTCAAGGACAGCTCCGAGCCAGGTAGCCTGTAGCCGATATTCTATTGACTGCAAACCATTGCCGTTTTCGACGGCAGTGGTGCCAAGACAAAGCTCACTGGAGGTCGGAGTGGAGATCTGTTGTAATTTTTGATGAAAACAGATTCTGCCTTTGTGCCAGTGGTGGCTGTATATTGGTCAGAAGGAGGCCAGGGGACCACCTGCATCCAAGCGGTCTACGACCTAGACACACGGGACCCACACCTGGAATCATAGACTCTGGAGCAATTTCTAACAACAACAGGGGCACTCTCGTGGTTATCCCAAACTCACTGACTGAAAATTTGTCGTCAGTCTGATAATTTAACCAGTAGTACAGCCCTTCATGAGTAGCATTCAAAGGGGGAGTTTTCCAACAGGTTAACGCTCGCCCTCACATCGCTGCTGTAACGCAATGTGCTCTGCAGAGTGCTGACATGTTACCATGACCTGCAAAATCACCATGTCTGTCTCCAATCGATAACGTATGGGATATCATTGGACGGCACCTCGAGCATCATCCACAGTCAGCAATTACGGTCTTATTATTGACACAACAAGTGCAACAAGCATGGCACTCCATACCACAAAGTGACATTCGGCACCTGTATGACATAATGCATGCACGCTTTCAGGCTTGCCTTCAAAATTCTGGAGGTTACACCCTCTATTAAATTAACATAATTTCACATTTGCACAGCATTTTCTTGAGCTTAAATTAGCCAGTGATCTTGTACATTTAATCAATTAAACATGTCAACTAGACAATTGCATTACCCAAATTTCATTATTCTACAGTAATGTTTTCTTGGTGTTGGGATTTTTTTTTCCGCCAGTGTATAAGAGAATTATTGCTAGCCTAACTAGTATTTTCAAAGAAGAAAAAAACAATATATTTTTTTAAAGGTAATTTTTTTTTTTTTTTGCCCATTTTAAAAAAAAATTCATAGTTATAAGTTATGCTGTAATATTTTAATAAATCGAGTAAAATAAGGAAAGGATGGAACTTGCCGTCAAGTGTTAACCTGGGTTTTCCTACCTATTTGGGGTGATTCTAAACACTATCCTATGAATTCATAAAACACACACACACACACACACACATACACAATATTATTTTATGTTTCAGATCTTTGAATTAAGCTATTTTAATTAAACCGCAATAAAATATTTTGTTTTAATATATCTCCGCCCAGTTTTAATGTAATTTGATTAATATTTAAAAATATACCGAATCAATTAGATACGCAATTTTGCACATTAAAAAACTAAATTTCACAAGTATTCTTCTGCAAATCATTATTTCCCTTTTTTTAACTATTATTTTCTTTTGTGGCTTCTTTGTTATAACAGATAAAATACACTTCACGTCACACAAAGAGAGGAAAATAACTCAAATACACTTATGACAGTTTTGGCCACAAACACTAGTCCACAAATGTCTACGATCTTTTTCATCCCGAACGCCGATAAATCACGCAGTACGCACGGAAAAGCTTACGTCTTCATGAAAGAAACAAGTGTCGTAATAACCCTAGCGCGAAGGAAAACAAGAAGCGGACATAAATATCCAATTCCATCCTTACGATAAAGCCACCAAAAGAAAATATAGCCGCGATAACGCAAGGGAAGAACACCGGACATCAAAGAAACAAAAAAATTACCTAGAATGCGATCGCCGGAGAATGGAAACAAAGAGAAAAACGGGCGCTACATGAAAATCGATGATGTACAGCCTCGTTCTATGGCCCGCTGGCCTCCTCTTGACCATGTCCGTTAGATTGCCACCTTCTTTTGGGGACATTTGTTCTTCGCAGAGTCTCGTAAAATGAAAGAGCGTTTTAGAAGCAGGTGGAAATATATCCATGGATGAAAACAATAATCTGTGTCTGGAGAAAGTGATCAAAGGAGGTCAGATTCTTTTGCAGCACTCACAGGCATCTATGTTTTTTTAGTGAGACAGTTTGTTGTTTTGAAGCTAGATTTTGATACATGCTATGTTTTTTTTTAATACAATTGAATTTATTATTATTACTATTTTAATTGATTTACTTGATGAACTTTTAAATGATCATTCAATGTATATGTGAGGACAACAATGTGTGTTCAAGACGACAGTTTGATTGCTGATTCTTAACATCCTGCGATTAATTCTTGTGAAGCTCGTTCGGCCGGGACCGAAAAATACTGCAACGGTATTTTAATTAATTAATTTATTTTTAAGAAATCTCTATTACTTAGTAATTGCATTTTAAAATTTTACTCTCATTTTATTGTCTTTTTGATTAGATATCGGTCACGTGATCCAATGATTTATATCAGAAAAGGACCTTTAGTCAGACAATATCATGTTGACCTGGATTTTTTCTTAGCGTATCTCGATCTTTTTCTTAGCGTACAACCAGTGAAGAGTACTATTTTATGCTACTCAGTACTCACCGATAATTTTTTTTGGCATAAACATAATTGATTTTTTGACCTAATGTTTCATTTAATATTACAACTGTAAATATTACACATAATGCATTAGTGACAAAGTATGACACTTTTACAAGGATGCTACAGACGTTATATTAAACTTTTAACTCATAGTGACTTCGTTTGAGCTTACTGAGTCTTTTGTTTATTTATTTTTCAACCTCTGGTATGACAATATACTTACTGATTCCTCCTGATTTCAAACCTGTTTTGTTCTAAAGCAGTTCGTTCTTCTATATCTCGAAGGGTTAAAAGCATGAGCTGGAATAAAAGAAGGTTAAAGAAAAGCGACAGTGAGAGCAATCACATCAAGTAAAGGAAAACATACCTAGGTTATTTATCGTTAGAAAACTGGACTGCATAAATCGAATAAGTATAAGTGATTTTGTGCGTGAGTGTGTGTAAACGCATTAAAATTCCTTAAACAGAATTCTTCCGGAAAACGTATTCTTACGTTTTTTTTTTTTTTTTTTCCACTTTTGCGTAATTTACTTAAAAAGTACATATCGAGTCGTTGACGTTTAATGTTCTTCAAATACTTATTCGAGAAAAAAGGTGGATTCCCAATAATCACAAGGGAAGTATTTTTGTGAAAAATTAAAAGAAATGGTTTCGCTAAAAAATGAAGTGTACTTCTATTTGTTGTTTTCAGAAGAAGTAAACGGTCTTAAAATTAATAATAACTCCCTCTACACGAGTAAATCCACAGTGAAATATATCCTTGGGCAATGTAGAGCGAAAGCTTAGTTTTTAATGTTAAAAAAGGGGAAACTTTTAATGTCTCAAGAACGGTGACCCCAGCTTTGCAAACGTTTGAAAAACACGTTTGAGAAAATTAGAGCTGGAATCAAATTTCGTCCAATTTTCAAGTATTTTTCTTTTAGAAAAATAACTATCATCTCTTTAACTGTAAGAATCCCATGAATACACGAAAAAAATAACAACAAAAGTTATTCGTTCTAAATGCTTTGCATGTTTTAGCAAAATCTGGAAAAAAATACGATTTCCTCGAAATTAGTTAATGCAATTAAGCTTTTGCATCCGAGGTTCAAATTAGATCACATATTATTTGTTCCTCTTTTAATGTTAAGAGCTTTTAAAATGGATGTTTTCTAGCCGTGATTTTTATCCGTAGTAATTACATTGAGATCATGGTTGCTGTAGCTAAGCTTAAAATAGCGAATGCCCTCTCTGCACGATAAATTACTATTTAGGCCATTTTTGATTAATTTTATTTCCTTTTTCCTTTTAGTTTGTTAAGTGTTATTTTTTAAAAGGTTTTCTATGAATTTTTAGAAAAGAATCGCTAAGTAACTTATTTCCCCAATTGTAACAAAAAGCGTTTTCTGCAGTCATCCATATGCTCATTTGAATGTATCCTGTTTCATTTATAGCTCGGTTGAATATTAATTACGACTTTTAATGTTATAATGAATTTGAATAACAAATTAAGTTTGCATAGTAATTTTAGAAGCTGATGCTTTAAGAGAAAAAAGTGACGGCATAAGTAGAACGAGCAACTACATGCTTTTTAATGTACGCTCTAAAAAAAAGGCAGTTTTTAAACTATGAGAAATTATTATCATTTAGCTTTGTTATTTAACATATTTTAGTGAGCAAAGATATTCAGAGCTAAAATACTTATTCAGAAAGTGTTTCACTCTGAATGACTAATTAACATGTTGCTTTGAAAAGAATCATGCAATTTTGTTTTAAGAATGAAATATTCCTTGTACTTAGGTTTCTTCGAAATTTTTACGTATTCGAATAAGGAAATACATGTATAACAACAAGGCAGTTTCATAAAAAGAGCTCTAAGTGAAATCTGAATCTTAAAATACTAAGCTATTTTTGCAACTTCACTTGCAGTTGTTTGTTTCTGTTTCACAATAGTTGGTAAGAATAAAGTTTCATTATGTTTCTTTCCCTCAAGATTTTCGACAATGTTTTCCAGAGTTTCTTCGATTATTTTGATTATTAATATTGATATAAAGTTGAAAGTTCAGTCCAAATAAATAAAGGAAAAAAACATAGGAAAAAAACTCCAATTTTCATCAATAAATTGGTTTAGACAATACAACACAAGCATTACTGTTGTTAACAGTATTATTTGGAATAGTAACTGAAATGCTCATATTAATTGCGTATGATTCAAAAACTCTGGAGCAAAACTTGTTATATGTTCTGATATGGACAATATGAAATTAATTGTTAACATCATAATTTTTTCTAGGCGTTATATATTGGATGATTTTGATATTTGCTATTTTATGTGTTTAATTCTTGATTTTTAAAAACTTTATACATTAAAAAAATAGCAAATTAAAGTCGTAAGGAAAGTTTAAAAATCTCGAATCGAAGCTACCTTTGTAGTTACTTCGTATGTCATGCGCCGTACAGTACTTTAGGAAGTCTTGCAATTTTAAACAGTTTTGAAATATACGTTAATTGTTTTAAATCTTAGAAAAAAAAGACTATGTAAATGAATATTTAATCAAAACAAAATCATAAAATTATAAAAATGTGTGGAGCAGCCAATAACGTAAATTTAGTAAAATTTGAAAAAATATCTGTTATAACTCAAAATTTACTCAGTTTGTTGGGGAAAAGAGGGTTCACAGAAATTATAACAAGCATTTCGTTAGAGCAAAGTCTGAACAAAATACAATGCGAATAAAATATACGTTTGAAACCTCAAACAAACCTTCAATGCTTCAAAACAATAAAATATGTGACATTATTCCATGAAAAGCACATTAGCATCCTCACTCTAACTTGAAATTTAATACATTCTCCCCATTGAGCTGCCCAAATAACCCTCCTCATATTGGTCACCATCGCAAAGTGTTCCTTGATGCCGAATAGATCCCATCCATCGTCATTAGTCGATATTTTAGATTGCTCATTTGTATAAACGGCAATCCAAAACCTCCATCCTTTCCTCGTTCCCCCGAGAAGACTTAAACCCGGGGCAGCGATTGCAACTATCTGCCTTTTAGTCGGACGACAGAAGCTTTCCAAGATGCTAATGGCGCGACGTATCCAGTGTAGAATCCAACCACTGTTGAAGTTTTAACACGGTTTCGGCTTACCGTCGTTTATGGTATTAAAAATCGATTTAGAAAGGAGGTTTATGGGGATTGTTTCGGGGGAAACAAATTGCCCTGTCTGAGGAAACAAGTTGTTTCAGCGGCTTATAATGCAGGAAATTGGCATTTTTGATTGTAAAGGGAGCGTTTAAAGCATTCCCTTCACATACTTAGTTCATCTTTTCATCTTAACTGCTATTCTTTGATTCACATCAAATAAATTTTCTGAGGGTTTAGAAACGTAGCGTATGTTGCTGAAAGGTTGACCTTTTCTGCTGAGAATAAACGATGCATAATGAATAATAATGTTCCTCATTGACATTTCATTTCTATTTTTAAGGTAAGAATATAAGTATATAATGCCTCGACTCCTTAAAAAATGACTTATTTTTCATCTTCATGTATTTTATAATGTTCATTTTATTTTTCCTTTGAACAGTTTCATTTAATTAAATGATTTTAAATTTCACTTCTTGGTGAAAAAGCAAAAACGTTACCACGTGAGTGTTCCAATTACTTAAATTTACGACGATCCATCCCATAGATGCGGAATATATAGATTAATGCGACAAGAGTTGTTTTGGGAAAGATTAAAAAAACCTTATTTAACACATTTATCTTAAATTATAACCAGTTTTGCACACTTGTTCCATTAAAAATGTAACATGTTTCCTTAAAACTATTGAAAAACATATAAAAAAGGAAACTATGGTGGTTTTAGTTGTCTTATACAAATTTTTTTCTGACCATTAGAAAACTGTTTTTTGTTACATTACAATGTCTGAGATTTTTTATACTATTATATATTTTTTAAACTGTATAATATTGTTATAAACGTATATATTAATTATTAGACAGTATTATTTTCATCAATTGAGATATGAAGTCTTTCATTTTAAGTTCTCTATCCGACGGCAATTTCAATCTTAGGTTTATTATTTATTTGTTGGCTTTTTTTTCTTAATACTTTGAGAAATTGCTTTTTCTTTTACATGTTGTGCATCTTTTCAATTTAAGCTTTAACAGGAGTATTCGTCAAAATACTTGATTTTTGGTACATTTTCTACCGCCGTTATGTTTTTGAGTAATTATTTCATTTCTTTACTAATCATTAAAAAATATACATTACTTACAATGAAATGAAGACTTGTTAATAATTAAGGAAACTATAGATGAATGGAATATTTAAGAACTTTGCTAAAACAAGTTAGAAAAACAAATTTTTGCTGTGTTTAGTTTGATTAGAAAATTGCATAAACAAAGAGTATTTCAATGAATACCTATTTGTATTCAATGATTTTAATTGCAATTTATGAACAAAAAATGTCATTCATTTTAAATAAAAGCATTTCTCTTTAAAGCTTTGATGTGATGTATACAATTTAAAAATTACAACAGCATGAAGTAAAACTAAAGGGATAAGTTTGACCCGGATAAACCTCTCAGGACTAAAGTGGAGAAAACCTCCTTAAGTAACAATTTTACCAATAAAATTTAAAAACACATTAAAATAAAATGTTCCAAAATCAGTATGTAGTTTTTTAGCGTATTAGTCTGAGTACGCAAATAATTCCACATACATCTAGGTATGTAAATAACGAATGGGTAAACAAGAGCGAAGGAAGTTGTAAAAAATGCACTTGTTCCCTGAAAAAGACCTCATACCTGGTTGTTCTGAAATTCTACTTCATAACGGCCAAAAAATTGAAATAAGTGTTGACCCCACATTTTTAGCACCTAGTTTCATAATAAACGGTTGAGTGATCTTGAACCATCGAAGTTACGACATGCAGCAGAAATTAAATTTCTGCGATAAGCGAACAATCTTCCAGTGACTAGCTTATAACGACAAGGGATTACATTAAATTGATTAAAGCATTAAAAGAACTTGTTTTAAATTTGCTTATATTTAAGTTTTAAGCCTCTAAGTTTTTTTTTTTTTATTTGCTTCATTTTTTTTCAGTTTATTTTACACTTAAAAGTTTTTAAGCAATTTTTTTGTTGTAACTTAGCTTGTTTAATTAGTGTTTAATTATGTTATGATAATTTGAGACATTAAATCCGTTAATTATAGGCTTGTTTAAATAAAAAAATGCAACAAATCAACTATTTTTATTAAATATCAAGAAAACTCTTATAAAAATTCCGTCAATGAATAAAGAGTTTATTCGCAAAAATATTCCTTTGCTTTTTTCTTATCTGTCTCTAACACGCTTTGACATAAAGTATTCGCTTAGAAATTTCAAAATAGGATATTTACAAGCTTCTTTGAGCGGTTGACAAAGCATTAAACAAGTTACAAAATTTACACAAACGGTTTTTTTTATCCTTCTAAACTACATTTCAAAGATATTTGCTTTATTTTGAGACGTATAGCAGCTTTAAAAAATATGTAGTTTTTTATATGAGAATTTTCTCAAAACTCTTAAAGATTAGAAAAAAAGTCCTTAATTTGGTTTATCTCACATGATACTATGTGTGAATCTTAGTTTTTATTCGAGGACACAAAGTTGTATCCTAAAAGTTCCAATTATAGTGCTTACAGAAAATAGGTAATTTTGCGATTACAGCTGAATTTTAAGAGTTTTTTTTTTTTTTTTTTGCAAGCACAATTGTATTTTTCCGCAAAGGATTTCACTACTGTATTTCTTAATCTGCTTTTTAGTATTGTTTCCATATTTCGGAAGAATTTTTAGGTGAAAATGCGGGCTGGTAACATCTTTATATCAAGTATCCCTAGCAGCACAATCTCAACGGCCGTGATCGGCCATTCATCGAAACCCGATGAAATTCTCATCGGCCGATGATCGGATTCCGATGAGTTCTCATCGGGAATCGCTCCAATATGTCTCATCGGCCAAAAAGAATCCGAGCAGCAAAATCCAAAGAGTTGTGCTCGAAATATGATGATAAACGGAGCAATATACGAGCAGTGTAGTTCCGTGGCGATGAACTTAGGATCAAAATACGATGAGAGTTGGATCAATATACGAGCAGTGTAGTTCCATGGCGATAAATTTTGGATAAAAATACGATGAGAGTTGGATGAATATACGAGCAGTTTAGTTCCGTGGCGATGAATTTTGGATCATTTTCTCTTTTTTTTTCTTTCAAATGGGGCTGCAGTAGAGGTACAACCTTTTGCAGACGTAGTGCGATCCCCCAACCAGGTGCGACTGGCCAACTCCAGGATCGAACCCGCGTTATCGGCGCGGTAAGCCAACGCTCAACCACCACGTCACCAAGTCTACGATTAATGAGACCAACACTGCATATTTAATAAAAATTTGAGATTGGGAAAATTTTCATCAGAAAATTTGATCATTACGACCTCTTTCCGATGAAATCTGTAGCTTGACATTTAGCATTTAGCACCCCAGAGACCCCCGTACCGTCCAATTTTCTGTAGCTTGGCATATTTCTATCGGGAAATTTGATCGGAAGTATATAGTTTTCCGATGAAACATAGCTCGGCTAATTTTCATTGGAAATTTGATCGAACCGATATTGTTTCCCGATGGAATAAAGCTCGGCATATTTTCATCGGAAAATTTGATCGGAAGGATATCGTTTTCCGATAGAATATAGCTCGGCTAATTTTCATCGGGAAACTTGATCGGAAGGATATCGTTTTGCGATGGAATATAGCTCAGCATATTTTCATCGGGAAGTTTGATCGGAAGGATATGGTTTTCCGAAGGAATATAGCTCGACTTATTTTCATCGGGAAAGTTGATCGGAAGGATATCACTTTCCGATGAAAAGTAGCTCATCGACAACCGTTCTCGGATACTGATCGGAAAGATGTCATCGTGCGTTACGGGATCAGTTTACGAGGAGTTCGATGATTGGCTAAGCAAAATCCGATGAGTTGATGCTACTTGGAATGGTTATAATATGCGACATCTAAACATACAAGTTCCACGTTGAAAAAGTAATGTAATTACTATGACAACTTTTTATGTTTTTTTACAATCACCGCAGCTTTAATTCTATTTGGAAACACTGTACACTGTAACATCAGATTTTTCATTATATTCTGCAGGGGCGGGGACTAAAAATAATTCAGTGTATGATAACATTATTTGCAATAGATAAAGATCTGTGGCAGAGTGGTCTAATCCAGCGGTTCCCAAACTTTTTCGCGACGAAATTCTTATTGTTTCACATTTACTCCAGAGAACCCCAATCTTGTTAATGAGTGAACGAGATAATGTTAACAGTCTGAGAGTCAAATGCTCTTCATTAGCTTTCATAATTACTTTCTGCGCATAGAATAAACTTGGGGAGGGAATTTGAGCTAGGGTTTTATGGTTTCGAGAAACACATACTTTGGGAGCCGCTGGCTTTAAGCGATTGCATAGGACACACGATGTGGTCTGTGTTGGGAGGGGGGAGGGAATAATTCCCATCCTCTCTTCGCATGACCCTTCCCTGCTTTGGACTGAATTATTTTCTGTAAATCAGTATCTTTAAAATTGGTATTACTATGTACAACTGTATAAAAGGTGATAGTTGACATTTTTTTTAATTTCTAGAAAAATCTCTCAGAAAAGTTTTTTCTGTGTTTTTTAATGGATTTTTGTCAACGGGTAAAACGGGGTCATATTCTTAGTTACCTATCATTTCTGTTAATAAGGGGACATGATACTGATAGACTTATCACATTCATCCATGGTAAAAAGTAAGTTTCAAAAATTGTCACATATCACCTTTACCCACTTGCCCCTTTTTATAGCGGAGGCGAATGTCTATGGTACTGTTAGAAACAACACTTTGAAATCCACAGAAGTTTGCTGTGATATTCAAAGTGCCTTCAAAAACAGAATCTTGCAAAATTTAAAGTGTTAGCAAATGTTTCTGGTACTGACGCTTGCAGAATGGTTTTTTTTTCTGCAAACTGCATTTATGTATTTTCTTTTTATCATTTTACAGTACACAAAGACTGTTCACTAAAATATGTTCTCAGTCCTTGTACGCTCCAAATATAATAAATCGAGCGTATTTTTAAAAGGAATCCCAGATCAAAATTCAAAGACGACTTTGAACCATAAACGGGAAAGAGGAGCACTTAAATAACCAAACGAACTCTATGGGAAGCCATATAAAATCAAGAGTTTCCTGAATTGCGCTGTTTACTCCGCCCATCGTCGACGTAATGCGGAAATGAAATTCAGTGAGGGGAACGAATATCCTATGTCGTCATTAGTCGATACTTTGGCCTCATCATTTGCATAAATGTCAGTTTCAAACCCAGATTCCCGCTGACTGCTTTTAAAGAGTCGATGGCTTAAGGCTAAACTGTAATCGCAAATATCTGGCTTCGCACGAAAAGACACTGCTATTCGATTACTGCAGTGGTGACTTAGGTTGTCTATGTATGAGTTCATGCATGTATTGATGTTGATTCTTGCTAGTAACTGAAGTGGTTTTAAGATTTTTGTTCTTGATTTCAGTTTTTGTTATCAAAAATAATTCGAGTTGAATGCTGCTCATGTAAAATTTCTAGTTTATTTTTTTCCATTATTATTTTTATGACATGTACTGCTCTGCTTGCAATTAACCTATCTGAAAAAGAAAAATATTCCTTAAAATGTGACATAAAACATCTACAATATGTTAAATAATATAAACTCTCGATATTCTGCTGCTCTTTCAAACTTTTGTTTTGTGTTTGTTTTGGCGGAAATTATTCAGTGACTGCAGAAGAATGAACTCATTTTGGATTAGCCTGACTTGAGCCCATTTTCAAATATGCCACAAAGCAGCTATTTTAAAGAGAATGTCAATGCATCACTTTGTGACAAGATGTAACAGAAAAAAAATACAATTCCAAATTCAGAAGACAAGTTAAAAAAAAAAAAAAAAAACTAATCGACTTTTTTGTAAAAATTTTGAAGCAAATATTAGGGTAATATGCAATGAGTTATCGCCCATAAGCCAGGGCTAAAGCAGAACTAAAACAAATGCACCCACAGCTCGATCATAGTATCCTAAGACTGCAGTTTCGTAATTATTGTGGACTCCTCAGTTAGGAATAGCCAATGAAGGTAATATCCTGGGTAATATCCATTGCATATTACCCAGCTTTTGCTTTCAAATTTCGAGTTGAGCCGCTCCATGGTTTGTGGATGCTCGCTAGTAAGATAAATTCACTTTATCTACCAGTTTGTTGGCTATCTTAGCTACATTAAGAGGATATTTGCCTCCGGCTCGATCATTGGCTATTCCTAACTGAAGAGTCCACAATAAGGACGAAACTGCAGTCTTAGGATGCTATGATCGAGCTGTGGGTGCATTTGCTTCAAATATTAGGGTTATTATTAATTATATTTTTAAATGCATGAGTGTGTTAATGCTCGTTTTTAGCTTTAAAAGATATATGTTTATATTCAATGTTATAACTTTAGCTATAGATAAAATGTACGTTTGAGTGGAATTATTATTTTTTTTGCGATTGCATGCCCTACTATCGCTTACCCTTCATTCGGATTATACGCAGGGATCACTTTTCCTCGGTTATCGTGCCTATTCCACTGATAATCCGGAGTTTATTGTCTTGATTTAAGAGCTGTTTAAAATTCACTGTCAGTGATTTAAATGTTTACCTCTAAAAATTTTAAGTAGAAATAATAAAATAAAAATTTTTAAATTAAAGCAAAACAATGGGCAAATCATTTGTTTCGGAGAAAGTATGGCTTATAATAAAACATAATGGAGTTTTCAACTGCATTTGGATTTAGTTTTTATTACGTTTTGAGAATTTATTTGGTACATTTCAAAAAAGCTGGTGTGTTTTTGAAACCTTGTTCATGTGCTTTAATTTGAAAATAATTTGAAGTTAAATCTGCCGCTAAATCTTTCATAGCGGCTATTTTTCTGGATCTTACAATTTTTTGTTTGCCCTCGCGTTTTGAAATCGAAATT
The DNA here is from genome assembly GCA_038373865.1 of Uloborus plumipes. Taxonomy (NCBI): domain Eukaryota; kingdom Metazoa; phylum Arthropoda; class Arachnida; order Araneae; family Uloboridae; genus Uloborus; species Uloborus plumipes. The sequence goes on from JAXGGA010001708.1 coordinate 83,200, forward strand.
TTGGAGCAAACTTCATTCAATTAGAACTTGATCATACTCCGTTGTAGCTGCAGTGCCAGAATTCTACCATTAAAAGAAATTTAATGTTTGTAAAAAAACACTTTAAAAAAGTAAACAATATGCTTTCCACTTCAGGACAAGCTCAAAATTACATTCCCCAAAAAAATTAAGCACGTTATTTCTATAGTTTACCGCTAACGTAGAAATGCTTTTGGCCTATCCAAAACATCTCATTTTTGCACGTTTTGCAATTAAACAGTTAATATGGAAAACAACCACTTTCAGCTACCAGAACAGCAGGTGCCGTTCGTTGTTCTATCGTTAGTTATGGAGGAGGTTTTTTTTTCGGTTTCTAATGTCTTTGTTCAGGGGCGGCATTTCAGCATTTCGTTTGAGGGGGCAAGTTTCTTAAATATGAAGTACCCCAGTATGGAACAAAATACACATTGGTGAAAAGAAAAACTTCACAAAATGGATTTAATATTTAGAATAATTGGAGTTATGAAACAATTTAAATTCTTACGACCAAAGCGAAAAATTATTTTGTAATTATTTATCACACAAAATGTCTTGGTTAGTAATTATTTTTTAACTTTTAGTCAACTTATAATCTGCAATGTTTGGAGTGAAAAATACGAGCTTTTTCTTCATCGATTCCCAGTGTCTTGTGCTATTTCCCAAACAGCTAAAGTTGAAAATCCTTTCTTATCCCGTTATACTGTTTCAGAGTATATTTTTCAGATTCTCCTCTTATTAGAAATAATCTTAAGAATATGTTTAAAGATGAGCTTTATCAATTTTTGTTGAAAATGAACAATCTATTTTAGTTAATTTTGAACGTGATCATTGATTTGTAATACACATAAATTGAATTTACCAGTTTTTTCACATTCTGCGAGAAATATTTGGGGGTGCGACTGTCCCCTCTTGCCCCCCTTATTTGCCGCCCCTGTCTTTGTTCATCTATTTTATGTTGCATCACATAATACAGGGGTGAAAATCAACTAGATGAAAATCAAATAAATTTAAATATTTCCGGTAAAATAACTAAAACTACATAGCGCTGATGTCATGTCAGGGTGATGAATAGTTCAGTATTTTAAGATTATTTATTTAAAATTCTGGCTTAGTAAATTATGCTTAAGACAAATTACGAACAATTAGTCATTCCTAAATCCAAAAAATATTATGTGTAAATAAATGAAGTTTTGCGAAAATGCATTTTAAAAGTCGTTTTATCTTTAAAAGTTACTGTGTTATTAAAAAAAAACTTTCTAATCTATGAAAAAAAATCCAAACTTTTTTATTTACTAAAAATAACAAAGTATAGAAAATGGAAGATTTTTTTTTTTCAAAAAATCATAAATTCATCACATTAAAGTTACTTTATAAGAAAAAACATTTGATTTTGCGTGCTTTTAAAACAATAAAAACATTTTTTATAGATTCGTTTACAGATGCCATGAAAAAATAAAGCATGTAGTAAAGGATAATAAAAAAAACTTCAATTTGAAATTTCGCTGTCAAGCTTTGTTCATATTAACTAATTAATTGCTTTTTAAGAATTTACACAAATGATGGTTTTTTTCATGAATGGAAATCTTTCGTTTTTTTAAACTGAAAAATATCATCTTCATATGAATTTTAAGCTCTTAAAAATACATATTTTTCAATTTTTCATTTTAAGAAAAGCCATAAGTAATAATGCCACCCAGAAACATCCATTATCTCGCTCCAACTACAGCAGATATAGTTTGAGCTTGAAGTTGTCAGCAATCAATTTCTCATCAATGGAGGTGACGGAGGTTTCGATAAGAAGTCATCAAAAGGCCGCCGTGTTGCGTCCTATTATCAGAAAGGTGATAAATTTGCCCCCGCTGCGTCTTTGTCATCTTGAAGGTACAATACCGAACTCCAGCTACCGAATGATTGCTTATCTCCTGTGGGAAAAGCTAAGACGCTAAATGCTTTTAAGGCTCTCCAGGCAGATGCGATACCAGTGAATAATTACCTGAAAATCTGGGTCAAGTAATGAATTTATGCTTACGATGGACTTGCATTTTGGATTAAATTTCGTTTAAAACGTGTTGAATGGAAGATTGTTGCTTAAATTATTTGGGCTTTAACAGTGCAGTTCTTTCAGTTTTGTTTCATACATTAGTTCTAGTTTCTGTTAATTTGTATTAGTTGCAAATGCGTGTATGTATTTCCTGAAAATTCCATTTTTAATTTCAATGTGGCGTTTAATGTTTTACATCCGTCAATGACATTTGAATTGAAAATGTGCAGTAATATAATATTGTTTAAAATTGACCGAATTTTTCTAATTGTCATTTTTTTAAAATTATTATTTTTAATCGTGGGGTTAGAATTTATATAACTTACTTTAATTTGACTGGACTATTTAATGCTTAAATATTTTAATAACTTTTTTCTTTTTACCATGCTACGTAAAGGAATAATAAAAAAGCTAGCAAAAGAAAGGGTATTAAACTATCAATAAAATTCCAAAAAAATGATTGACATTTGTGGGAAATACATGCTATTAGAGAAAGAAAATAAAAAATAGGATATTAAACAATTCAAGAAAAGATTAGAGTTGCTCACTTTTGTGAACCACTCCATCTTAATCACTAGTTCAATTCCTGCTCTTATTTCACTCTGGAATTCAATTCATTACCAGCACACGGGAAAAAAATCCTTTGTTTAGCAATTAACTTAGGAGAGAGCTCCTTTGGTCTCCCAAGTATCCGCTCTTCTCCAGACGGCTGGTCTCACCACCGATTGGCACGCTTGAAGACATTTGAGAAGCAATTCACCTCCTACCCTCTTTTGACACCTGAGCAGCGAGCGCTCTTCACCCAGCCCCCCGGAGACCCCCGGACTTTCGTTCCAGAAGACGTCTTTTTTCTTCTAATCCCCCCTTTTATCCCATTTTGCTTCTCTTCTGAGCTGCTAACGAACTTGCTTGATTCGGCAGAAAAAGTACTGTTGAAAAAACCGAGTCCTTGTGCTCATCTAACTTCTGAAAGGAGGTTTTTTTTTCCTTCACTTACATATATATGCCTTCTATCTCCTTTTCTCAGTTTTTTTGAGAGTTAAAGAAGGGTTTTAAAAGAAAAGCGGGAAATGGTAAGTTTAATGATAGATGAGGGTGTTGTTACCCGAAGCTCAATTTACTTGGAGGTGTTAGAATCTTTTGTGTGGGAGTGTAATTATTTTTTCTCGCTTCTGTGGTAAATATTTTTTTGAGTAATTCCATAAAATTTCTCTGATATCAAAGTAAAAAAAGGACACATAGCACTTATTCTCGTTTAAAATATTATATCTGTTTGGGTGAAAGTCTTTTGTAAATGCTTACGTTTGCTTTAATATTCAGTTCACATTAAAAAAAAAAAAAAAAAAAAAAAAAAAAAACCAGAAGTATTATCTCATTCCCAGGAAAAAAAAAGTTTTGACAGTGTGCAAGTATATAAATAATTCCTTCTGTAATTTATTAATTGAAATTTAGTTTTAAAAACATGTATAGCAGGATGAAATCATGGCATTTTTTTTAACATTCGGAGAAGAGGAAACTGCAGCAAAGTGAATTATTTAAGATGGTTTACCTTTTAAATATTAACAAAGTAGACATTTGTTTTGAAACATAGTGTATCAAGAAAAAATAAAGCCTACCTCCAAACAAAGGGGGGAGATGGGGATTTTCATTTTTTCCTACTTATCTTGTATAGTGAGAAATAAACTTTTTTTACAGTGAAACATTATTTTCTATTTAATTACTAAAAGTTTTTTCCTTCAAATGAATGAATAAGTTATGAAACAATAAGCGAATAAATAACTAAATTATTTCACCTATAATATTTCCTAAATATATAGAGATAAAGATAAAATGAGTGAATAAATTAGTGAATGAATAAGTAATGAATCGTTTGCATTGACGGTTAGAGGTTAAACCCCCTCTCAGAGCCTTTGGTTTTCACACATATTTCCATTTCTAATGCAATAAATTATACACTTGTAAGGACTGCTATAAAGAGGCATTGGGAATTATTAGAAATATTTCAAATCGAAAATAATTTTAACCGGCTAAAATTATACCATGCATTACTTCCTATTATTATGATTAATATTTAAATAGTAATGCACTTGAAATATTTGAAGGACTTCTGTTCACACCTATATAAATCTTTATTTTCAATAGATTTTGCAGCATACATATTAAAGAAGTTATAAGTTTTTAAAAAATGTATTTTTTGACGTTTTTGCCATAGCAAAACCGTGTTAAATAGTGTTTGATAGAAAAGGGGCGGTGGGACAAAAAATAGACTTTCAAAAAAGCTAATGGGGGGGGGGGCGTAGGCAGTAGTATTTTCGTGTCGGTGGTAAAACTGAAAAATATACCTACAGATAACATACTGTGTTTTTAAGTAAAGAAATAAGAATCTTTTTATCGTTGTTATATATTTCTTTATCTCATACTGTACCTAGGTAAAGTTGTTGTTAGTTACATTTATTACTGTGCATGTTACCATTTTATTTAACTAAACCTGCTTTTTTATTTTGTTTTCAAAGTTTTTTTTAAGATTAAAAAAACAAAAAAGCATAGGTACAAATCGCTAACCTTCTGAACAATTCATTTTTCTCAGAAAAAATTCTCATTATTGAAAAAGATTGAAACAAAGTTTCTATACATCACTCGAAACCAAGTATTTTATTTTTCGAGAAAATAATGATTGTTCTTTTCTGAGGTTTGAGAATTTTAACGGTTTCAAGTTGCGCAAAAAGCATTTAAATGTCAATCTCTATTCCCTAAAGAAACTTTTTCTTTTTTCAATTAAAAAATCTCCAATTTCCATCGAAATACGTTTTCAAAAGAAGGAGTGTCAAACCATTTGAAGGCAAAGGAATTTTTACCTGGCACGTAAATTCTACCATTTCGGAAAAAAAAGGAGGAGGAAATAAAATAAAATTCATTTACCGATTACATTAAACTGATTTGGAATTTTAGAAAAATGTAGATTGGAAATGCTTTTGGTGGGAAAAGAATGCCAGCGATTTTTAACCAAACTATTTTATTCATTGCAATGAGTCTGTAGAAGTTCTGTTAATCCGAATGAAAATAATACAACAATTGTGAAGCGATAGTTTGAGAGCACAAAATATTTCTGTCATTTCTAAAAGATAAATAAAATGAGGTGTTGAGTTTTACCACATTTTTCTATCAAAGCTTTCTATCTACTACTCAGAAGCAAACGAAGTATTTTTAATTTAATAAAACGGGTAAATACGTCTGATTTTTCCATTGAGAATATTTTGCATTTATTTCGAATGATTTCTTTTTTCAGTATTAAAATAATTACTTCTTTGTCTTTTGCAAAATTTTTCCTAAAAGGCCTTTAAAGTCTTAGCTTCAAGGAAAACAAAGCTTTCTCCATTTAATAGTCACTTAACAACGTTACTTTGATTTATATTTTTTAAAAGAGAAAATACTAACGAAATACTGTTTGTATTTGTTTTATGAGTAAAATATCGTAATTTTGCAAATTAAATTGCATATTTGCTGTGTTTTCAGAACTGTACTTATAAAAGCACCTAATAAATTGAAAGCGTTTAGGAATTTCAGATGATCCAACATATCTCTTTTCTTTTTCTTTTTTTTTCTTTTTTTTTTTTTTTTAAGTAAAGGTCATTCCATAGAAATGTCAACCTCAGCCGAAGATAAAAGAATACCGAAGTGAAAAAAGTATTTAAAAATAAGTAAATAAACTTAAATCATAAGACATAAGAAGTTAAAAGAATTGAAAAATTATTGTAATTTTCACTGAGATTAGCCATAATAAATAGTTTGTAGTGTGTCTACTGCTTGTTAATCGAGGGTTACGTTAGTCATGCTACGTTAGTCACACGCCATCTTGAGTAAAAGTGACACTTAAGACTAAAAAAAACTTCAGATTTAATAAATGTGTTTTATGTTTTTAAAATATATTAAACAAAAATGCTTATTTGCAAATATCTTTAATAAAAGTGACACTTAAGATTGAAAAAAATTAAGATTTAATAAATGTGTTTATGTTTTTAAAAGCCAACTTTACATATTTTTCACATATATCATTCAATTTTAACACTTGCTTAACTTCGAAAAATTTTTGCCTCACAACATGAGCATTAATTTTCTGGGTTGCAAAAATGTTACGTTAGTCACACTGCCCTTTTGGTTAAAAAAATATCTACTGTCAGTAATTTTGTTTTAAATTCTTAGTAGAAATGATATATTGATAGGGGAAGACCGCCTATATTGGACCCCCTAAGAACAGGAGGCCGGTGTCGCTCAATGTGTAGCAAAACAAAAATACCAAATAGGTCATCGTAAGCTAAATTTAATCAGGAACCGCCCTAGGAGCTTATATTTTCTAAAAATACAGAAATGATTTTTTAAAAAATTATCTTTCAAAAAGTTGCAAAAGTCCAGTTTAGGAATATATGCGCCTATATTGAACCACGCGCTTCCTAAATTGGACCGTACCAGGAAATCATAGAATAATTTATATTTGAACTATATATCTTTTTTCCAGGATTTGCAATAGAATTTCTTTTGATTCGGTCTTATTTAGGCAGTGTTGATACACTCACCGATGGCATTTTATGCATTTAATTATGTTTTGCGCTTCATTTCTAGGATAAATATTGCAATAACAATTGTTTTATGCAGTTTCTTGCTTATTCTTGTGTGACTTTTTCGGTTCTATGCTTCTTTCATACGGCGTTAGAATGATTGCTGAGATAGCCTTCCTTTTTGCTCTTTCTATTTTTTAGGTAAATTGATATGTGAGCCTTGCCTTTACAAAATCATAGTTGAAGTTGACAATCCTGCTTTGATGAGAACTATCCGCTGATTATGCAGAGCCTGAACAAAATTAAGTCGTAGCTAGTTCTTGTACATGGTGTACAACAGTGCTCCAGCCAAGTCAATGCCGCTAAACACGTCAAATAACAGACCGAACTCGTGTTCTTTAGAATTAACTCACAGCATTTGACATGGCCTTGATTGAGGTTTACCCATAAGAGTTACCAAACAATTCTTCTAGTCGATATTGGGTAATGAATCTCATTGAATGTTCTTGCATCTACGTATCACACGCTCGATTAAAATATGTAGACAGAGGCTGAAAAAAGAACATCTTGCATAATGTGCTTAAGGATAAAGCATTATTATATCGCTCTCGTTTACAGCGGCGGCGCTAGGTGGGGGGCAGGGGGGGCAATTGCCCCCCTGTCGGAAGCGTCTTGCCCCCCCGTCGGGGAAAATTCCGAGCTCGTCGGAAAAAAAAATTCCGACGCTAAAATTTTTTCCGATAGAAATCTAATAGATTCCGACAGAATAAGTAAAATTTTCCAAAGAAATATTTTTTTTCAAAAAAAAAAAAAAATAAAATAAAATTTAAATTATTTCCATTAATTGAAAAATAGCGCGAATTTTTATCCAATGCAGAACACGAAAACCTCCTGGTAAGTTCTTCTCGTGATCCATCCTTCTGCTCTCATCTCGTTGTGTCCAGTCCAGACGAACACGGTATTTTAGTTTTGGGCAAAGTTTCTTTGTTGAAAAGGAGAAATCTTTTTTCCTAATCAGACACCACAGGAAAACCGCTTGTAGCGTGTTTTGAACAAACATTCATTGTCATTCGAGAGACACTTTCCGATCTTCCCGATGGCGATTCGATGAATAGCTGTTTCTAAATGATTTCCTGTCATTCATTGCCTGCTGGCCTACTGTCGCGTCGTCTTGTCAGCAGGGGGTAGAAAGCCCGAGTGACAATTAGGCTATCGGAAATTTTCAAAGGAAATGTAGAATGGGAAGTGGGGAAATGCTTAGGTCCCCGTATGGAAGACCTCAGACGAAACTTTTTCAAAAGCGATTCGAAAAATCGTCGTACAGTTGGACGATTCTAGTAACTAGTGGTTCGACGCAATTTAAAGTTCTGTCTAATGAGTTAGGCACTTACTCGTATAGTAAGAAGAAAGTAAAGTTAAAGCTCAAAATAATTTTCTTCATTACAGAGGTAAGAACTTATTGTGTTTCATAAAGAAATGATAGAGCTTCGCTTCTCAATTTGTTATTTAATTGCATTGCGTATCCTTCTCTAACATGCATGTACATTTGCTTTAAAAGAAAAAAAATATGATAACTTTTTATCGATATAATTTATAGTTGTGTTATACTATGCCGATGGTTTTAAAACATTAAACGATATTTGCAGAATGTAGTCTTTTGCCGCTTGAATAATACATGAAGAATGATGGTTAGCATTGATTTTAACTGAGCTGATTAAATTAAAAGTTCTATTATTTGTGTCAATTTATATTTCCGCCGTTTAAAATATAATCAACTCGAAATCATCATAGAATGTATTTGGGAAGATCACTTATGCCACTGGAAAATGTGTTTTAAGTGTAAACATGCACTGAGTAATTTTTAAATTTCACAAAAAGATACGATTTTTTCCTACGTTTTTCCAGAAGGAGGACAAGGGGTATATACTCATCGTCAATTATACCAAAAAATAACAAAAATCACACCCACTTGTAAATCTATTAATTTCCCAAAATCAGGGGGAGCATTGCTTTCGTCTCCGATCCCCCAGCCAAAGGCAGGCCTGCTGAAATGTATTGGTTATGAAATGTAGAGATTCTGATAACATTTGTAATCATTAATTTTATTTTAAAGTAATAAAAAATTTAAGTTCGATGAAAGGCCAGAACTTGGAAAAGCAAGTTTGAGATTGTTTTGGGACTGGGCGGCTTGTTTTTTTTTTTTTTTGCTATTTTCTTCTTTTTTCTTTTCTTATCAGTTTTAATAGTGTATCTAAATTTGCTAATTCTGTCGTATGAGCTAGGCTGGAGTAGGAAAGGGATTTCCAACAAATAAAGTTTGGGACACAACATATGAAAAAAAAACAAAAGCCAAGATGGATACGAAATTGATCTCTTTCTCGGTTTTTTTCGTATATATATATCCTTTAATATCGATTTGTCCATTCATTTTTAATTTTGTCTCTTTTACGGATATTTTTGAGCTTCGGGTTTAATTTTTTCAGCTTTTCTCTCTTTCTATTGTATTTAAATTTAAATTAGCATACGATAAAATGCGCAATATTTTTTCTTCTGTAACAGGATTTGAAAACTTCGCCTACAAAGCGTTCAGCAATTATCCTATTAGTGTAGACGAAACTATTTTAATTTTTTACTATGTGGAAGTGTAGAATTAAAAAAATAGTACTTGGTAGTATTGTCCTATGCGGGGGAAAAACCAAAGGAATTTCCATGCCTCTCAACGAAAAAGAAACTTTTAAAGTGGTTATAATTTTATAGATGTTTTTTGAAAAGAACATTTGTTGGGGAGTGGGGTTAGCAATAACGTAACTAGAGGGGACAAACCGGGCTCGTGTCCCGGGCGCCAGAATTTAGGGGTGCTGAACTGGCTAAGTAACTGCATAATTTTCTTTTCATTATTTTTTAAAAAAAAGACAAATTTTTAAAAGAAAGCTCTCCCTAAAAAAAGTCTCAATGCAGGCACAGGAAGAATTTAAAGAAATGTCTTTGAATGTTTAAAAGGCGTAGGAATGATTAACGGAGAGAAAGTGAGAAGAGGCCAGTAAATGGCTTGAATATATTTTCTTTTAGAGAGTGACCAGTTAAAGTTTCATCTTGAATCACTCACTCCGAGAAGTGAAGCTTTGAAAGCACCCCGATACAAAGAAGCGGAAAATGCGTCCCTTTTCCAAGATTAAACTGCAATAAAACTGTCAACATGGTGTCTTCCTTTTAGCTTACAATGACGAAAGCTTGTCCACCCCACTGGCCTAGGGGAAAATCCTTGCAGCGTTCCCTTGTAGGTAGCCTCTGTTTTAGGAATCGGAGCCACAAGTGCCCCCTATCTGTCTTTCAGTAGAATCATTCACTTAAAGGGCATCTTTAGCTATCACAACGGATTTATTTCATCTCTTCTAATATTGCTTATTTCCTCTATGATATTCCGTTTTCAGAAACTAGGAAGGAGTTTATTCTTTAATCAGGTAAGATTAATTCAGCAACTGCTTCAAGCATCAAAGTCTACATGGATGCTCGTATTTTTTATTAAAAAAATATTTTAAATATATATTTCTAAACAATTTGAATAATAAAAATGACCGGTTTTAAAGTAAATCACTTAATCGGGTTTCCGGAAATTTTTGCGTTAATAAAAAGTACCAATTTTAAAATTTAAATTCTTGTTTTAAATAAATAAATTGTACAGAATATTTTTCAGCCATAATATGTGATGTTTCGTAAAGTATTTAATAAACAAATGATAATTAAAAAACATTTATTCAATAATAACTTTTTTTTTAATACTCTCGTTCCATTTCTTACACAGTAAAGTTTAGGATTTCTAAGTTTCTTAAAATTTCACTGTACACTAGGGTGGGTCGAAAAAAAATAATTATTTTTTTTCGAAACGCTATACGGCGGAAAACTTGCCTCTAGGGTAGGTAAGTAAAATGCAGATTAAACAGAGGAAAAATATTGAGTCCCCAGCTAGCGCATTGTACTTGAAATTTCGATTTTTTTCGAAAATTAAGTTATTTTCCAAATTTTTTTGCAATACTCTATCAATAACATTTTATTCCGCTACAGTGAAAATCCTTTACTAAAATGGTTGAAAAACACATAAAGAATGTTAACTGGTCAAAATCGTTTAATTTGCGGTGGCGCAAAAGACTCAAAAATCGGTAAATTATTGCCTTTCATGCTCGCAGCAATTCTAGTCGGCCTCGTTGCCCGGTGAATGACAGTCATTAGTGTTCAATGTATCAAGCTTTTCAACGCATTTCCCACATGGAAATTAGTTCGTCCGAGGAATTTGAAAATAAATTGATAAAAACTGGACATAAAGATTCTGAATAGTACGCTCGAACTAAGTTACCATGGCAGATGCGCATGATATTGAAAAATACTGCATTGACCTGTGATTGCTCCAGAATTTCGAGCAGAGCAACGGCTGTTGAAGCTTCAAGTATGATGAATGTTAACCGGTTAAAATCATTCAATTTGCGGTAGAGCAAAAGACTCAGAAATCGGTAAATTATTGCATTTAAGGTACGTACTAGAACCTTAAAGGAATATGTAGTAAATTATTCTGAGCTCTGTGTGTTAAAAGATAACTACTTTTTTAGTTTACACTACAGTTTATTGTAATGAAGTAAGCATAGAAAAGGTACTAAAAGAGCACATTAATCTTGTCTTTTTATTACAGTAACATATTTACTGCATTGCAAAAGTCTCACTATTTTTGTGTGTTTAAGTCGAAGCTGTACTTGCTGCAAAACTTTGGCACTGAATCTTTTGATTAAAAAGGTAGATCTTATTAAACCATCTCGGTTCTTCCGAAGACGATTTTTTTAGCTGTTTTGTGTTAAATAAAAACTTACCCATCTGTCACCAGTTTCACCAGCAGTGATTTTAGCCCGCGATTAATCATCAGAAACTCTTCGGAAAAAATGGAAGTGGTGTAAGTGTAATAGTGATCCGATTAATTATTTCTGTGCAGTTCGTTGCCTGAAGGCTAATTTTTAAGACCGAAAGTACCTTATTGATTCTGGTTTGCGGGATTATTTTCTAGTTTTTATAATTTTCTGAAACCTAACTTACTGATGTATTTTCCTGCATCCACTATCATCCTAAGAAGCAAGTGCTCCGGATGGGCAAACAATGCATTTCTTTAAATCATAGGATCAACTACTCTAATCAAATTCTCCCATAGCAATCTTATGTATTTGATTTGCTTCAAAAATATATGTAGGACCATCTGTTATGTATTGGCTTTTTTTTTAATTATTTGAGCCATACAAACATGTATGATTGAGAATAAAAACATACTAACAGTTTGTGATTATCTGAAGGGGTTTCCGCACTTACATATAGTCTCAAAACTGTTAGCTGTTGTCATCCATCGTGAGTAGGAACGAGGACCTGGTTCGCGAGCAGTAAAGTCCACAGTGCAGCTGCCTGACTTTATAACAGAACTTATGCACACAGGTATTGTTGCTCTTTGTTTACAAATTGGAATCAATGCCTGGTACCTCAAAATCCAGTATTGGAAGTTTTTTGCATTTATGAAGATGGATACTAATTAGCTACTAAACGATTTTAGCATAGTCGTTTCACATTTTAAGGCTTGGAACAAATGCTCTACAAAGACAACTCGTGAAAGTGCAAAGGCAAACTCCCCACTGTAGAGGTGTTTTGTTGTTCTATAAAATACATAAATATTTTCTCCAACCATGGTTAGTAACTGTGCCGTAACTTTTATACATCTAGTTCATCTAAGGAAAAACGACATTCAGTCAGATTAGAGATAATGCTATCAGCAATGTTCTGAGCAGTTTCACTTAATGGTGTAACGTGACCAACAAACACACAGATCCATGGTTTTTAATTAAAGAATAATGTTACTATTTTATGTATGGTTGAGGTTTTAAGTGTTTTTGGTTAATGTTCTGAATTACAAGGGCGTTATTCGTCCTTCCATCAAAAAAAGTCCTTAGAGCGGACTGCGTTCTTCAATGCATTGGTTTTAAAGTTCACTACGTTATGCTTTTTTCCCTTCTAATTTTACTTTTGTTAATAATATGAGAGTGGCCGTCATTAGTAACGATATTCATATCTTTCATCATACTTGAAGCTTCAACGGCCGTTGTTCTGCTCGAAATTCTGGAACGATTACAGTTAAATGCAGTATTTTTCAATATCATGCGCATCTGCCATGGTAACTTAGTTCGAGCGTACTATTCAGAATCTTTATGCCCAGTTTTTATCAATTTATTTTCAAATTCCTCGGACGAACTAATTTCCATGTGGGAAATGCGTTGAAAAGCTTGATACAGTGAACACTAATGACTGTCATTCAAGTCTTTTGCGCCACCGCAAATTTAACGATTTTGACCAGTTAACATTCTTTATGTGTTTTTCAACCATTTTAGTAAAGGATTTTCACTGTAGCGGAATAAAATATTATTGATAGAGTATTGCAAAAAAATTTGGAAAATAACTTAATTTTCGAAAAAAATCGAAATTTCAAGTACAATGCGCTAGCTGGGGACTCAATATTTTTCCTCTGTTTAATCTGCATTTTACTTACCTACCCTAGAGGCAAGTTTTCCGCGGTATAGCGTTTCGAAAAAAAATTATTATTTTTTTTCGACCCACCCTACTGTACACTTCTTCTAATGCTGAATATTGGATAGTTTAAATGTTATTTGCATTTTTTTTTACTTGAGATTTTTTCTAAAGTGAAATTCATGAAAATATTTTTAATTTGCAAAGTATTTGAGGCTTTTAAAATTTCTTTCATTTCAAATAGTTTTCAAACGTATTAAATATAATATTCAATGTGAAAAGGAAAACAATTACTCATTTGGTATTTAGTTAACGATTTTTTTTTAAACAATTGGAAGCATTCCTTTTCTTTTTTTTCTTAATTTCAAAATAAAAACTACTGAAAAACTAGAAATAAACTGAATAAAGATAGAACTCTCATTTTACACGATTCCCGATTTTTCAATTATGAATTGAAAAAACTGTTTTTGTTTTGAAAATATTTAAGGTTACTCAGCTTGTGTTTATTTTTGTTTTTATTATTATTATCATTATTCTCTAAGTTATCATTTGATGATATAGTAAAAGCTTTTGCAGCCAAAAAAATCTCGCAAAGTAAAGTTCTAGTGGTTTTCGTTTTTTAATGTAAGTGATGTAAAGATGAAACTAAATAGAAATGTATTTAAAATGTTTCTTCATTATTATTAGTCTTATATTCAATAATTAAATAATATTTTCCAAAAAACCGAAAGTAAAACATCGTTTTATTTTGAAACTCGGGTGGCATGTCATTTAAAATTAAAATGAGAAAAGTTAGCACAAGAGGCGTAGCCGATTAAAAGTTGAAGAAGTTCGGTATTTTGAAGTGATAAATTGCAGTTTACTATAAGGTATCACTCCAAAATTGTCAATTCAATGCAACATTTTTACTCGGACTTCAGAATTAGGATTTCTAACAAATAAAAATATTTATGGGGAAATTAATAATTTCTAATAAAAAATGGAGTGTTTTTTAATTTACGAAACAAACTTTTCTTTTCATTTCTTTTCAAGAAACGAAAACGGGGGAGAGGGGGGTCCCACGATATTTTTATTTATAGTAAAAAGAATTTAAAAAACGGACGTAACTAAGCTGGTGAAACCCGGAAAAAATTACAAAAATTTCATTAATTAATAATTTCATTCTCCGTATATCTATTTATTTCGGATAATAAAACTTGTATTAGTATGTTTCTATCATTTTATTTAGTTTCAATCATCGTTTTTTAGTTTGATGATAAGCTGTAAATATAAAACTCGTATTTGTTTTGTTAGAGGTAATAATGATTACTTTTGTATTTACGCATCATAAAAAATGGAAAGATAGAAGAGGGTGGGGGGAGTTAGTGAATGTAAATTTTAAAATTTTATTTATGCCCCCCTGTCGGGGAAGCTTGCCCCCCTGTCGGGCATTTCCTCGCGCCACCTCTGCTCGTTTACCAAGTTTATTGCATCTATGCTCTTGGTTTAACGGTTTTGATGAAATATTGTATCAATTGTGTGAGTTATCGTTTGTGATCCAACCTTTTTTTGAACAAGCATATTGCTCACCATGGGGTGCTTTTACGATAAGCACATACATGGAACCTATTCTTTTGAAATTAAGCATGGGGAGGGAGATAGGGTGTAGCAATTCTGTTGCACTCATGCAGCAAATAGCAAGTGTGTTTCTAACACGTTCAAAATACATTACTGCTTCAAACTAGTGTTTACCTTTATACGTCAATATATTTTTGGGGCTTTTGGACAGTGAAAAGACCGGTTTCATCTATATTGAACATTTTAGAAGCATATTAATTGCTTCTTTTTAAAATCTTTTCGAACAAATCGAAGAATTTCATTTTTTTCCTCTGTAAACCAGCACTAATTTTATTTAAATTAATAACTATGTTTAACAACCTGAAACTGCAACTTAATGGAAAAAGAGAAAAAAAAATACTTCAAGAATTTGCAGCTTCTAGAAAATATGCTTGATAAAAAAATGAATATCGTGAATAGGTGTTAAAGTATGCTTAAAATAATCTTAACTACGCTATTAAATCAGATGAGTCACTTATTTAATGTTACAATTAATAAAAAGTCTTGCTTAAAATCATATTCTTAAATTGGACCACCGGTCCAATATAGGAAAATTTTTTCGGTCCAATAAAGGAAAACATGCCATTTTTTATTCTTCAGCTTATTTCTCTGTCAAAAATTATCACAATCGAGCATATAAATACATAGATGTGATCCTTATTAAACACAGATTATCATGCTATAACTGTAGTTTACCTCAGCCCACAAGTTTTAGTACTATCTTACTAGGTACAAGTCCGAAAAATAAGATTTTACACGTTTCCAACATAAATCATGCCGTAACTCACGCTACGCAGTTCGAAGACCGGTGAAACTTCATACACATTGATTTTATTCCTAAAACTTTATGTATCTACCGTTAAAGTGTAGCATAGATCTCTGTACTTGATTTTAAACCCGAAGTCCAATTTAAGCAGTAGTCCAATATAGGCGGTCTTCCCCTACCATGTACATTGTAAATCCACCAGCATAACAATTTTTTTTTTTTTAAATCTTTTAAGTTACAAGTAAAAACAGTTACAAAATCAGCTCTGAATGCTAAGTTAGTTACTATGGAATGACTCGTAATCATGCGTAATTTTGAAAATACTGATGGTTTAAATTACGACCTGAAGGAAAATTACAGCAAGCGTGACTCAAAAAGACAGAACAATGCATAAGTTTTCAATTTATATTATATTACTACTTTTTTGGAACTATAATTATTATTTAGGATAATTTCGAAGTATGTACATTTTTATTCTTATTGTAAAAATGTCTATCAGCCGTAGTCTTTTGTCGTTGAATTATTTCAAGAAAGAATAATTGGTAACACAGGAAAAGAGCTCACAAAGGTTAAATATAAAAATTATTTAAAAAAAACGCATTAATAATGTACCCCTTATGTTATTTAAAAAAAAAAAACTTTGCTATATTTTTAAAATAGCATTTTTCAAAACAGTATGTAATAAATCTAAAATGTTACCAGTGTGAGCCGTATAACTTCAAAATTATCTAAACATAGTGATTACTTGTATTTACGAGAAAATTAAAGTATGTTTTATGCCCCATTTATGATTCATGTAACAAATCATCACTAAACCCTGCCATATTTTGGTATTTCTGCTTTAAAAACAGTATAAATGTTTGATTCCAATTGAAATTTAAAATTAAGAAAGCTTAAAATTATTAAGATTTTGAAATTAGATTTTTCTAACTTTACTACAGAACCTTATATTTATTCAATAAATTATATTTAAAAAAAATCTTCTTGCGGCACTTTAAATCATTAACCGTTTCGAAAAAAGCAACATAATTAAATTTATTTATTTAGTGAACAAAATAAGTCGTTCATGTAATTTGAAAAGGTTTACGAAGTCTTGTATTGAAACAAATATATGGCTTTATAAGTATAATTCTTGTAATGATAGAAAAAAGAAAAAATCGAAAGTAATTTTCATGCAGATATTTTTTTTCTTTTAATATGAAAAAAAAAACTGCATCAGAAAATCACTTTTTTTTTAGTTTTAGTACACAAGTGTTTTTTATAAAAGTATAAAAAAAAGATAAATGAGGTCTAAAGTACGCAAATGTAGTTTTAATTTTATAAATGCTATAGTGAGGTTTTTCTTATCTTCTTTTTAAGAATACTATTTTCGTAGGAGTATTTCAATAAACATAGCATCCGATAATAACCGGCAACTATTATGTGATCATTACAAAATTTTCTTTGATATATTTCTATCCCAGGGAGCACAAATAAACGTTTTATAAACGTTTTTAAGCGGTTGTTACAACGTTAATAACCATTTTACAACCTTTAAAAAACGAAGTGTGCTACTTGGGCATTTTCTATCATTACTATGTTTTACAGTACTGATGTGAAGGGATAACATTTGTTTTTATTCGCAATCAATAAAACCAACCATAATCCACACCTACCAAAAAATTAAAGCATGAAAATCTGAAAATACTAATGGGCAAGTAAAAACTTCTTCCCCCTGGGGAAGAAGTAAATAACTTCCAAAAATATTCTCTTATCACCAAGAAATACACGGAAATAAAGAACTGAGACCTTTTGAAAACTTGTTACTGTATGTTACTCTCAAAGGGAATAGTAGCTAGTTTCCTGTAACAACTGTTTTTGTGAGTATTCTCACAATGGGGTAAAGTTAGTGTCAGGGGACATAAAAGCTAATGGATAAGTCGTGAAACTTGATATGAATTACTTTGGAAAATAGAACACTAAAGCTCTTTCTCCTGTTGTTTAACTAAATGTAACCATTTCTTTAAAGCCTAAACAAGGCTTAAACTTCGCTTGTTTCTTTTATTTCAAGAATACCTGTGCTGCTGGGAAAGTAGTTTTTGGATGTATCAGAAGTTTAAAGGGACGTTGGAAGTTTTTACAACTTGAAAACCAAACAAATTGGTTTAAGTGCAAACAATTTCTCGTTTTGTAACTTTTTCTTCTTTTATCCCTGCTTTGAGATATAACTAAAGCAACAGTCACTCTAATTAATGTTGTTTTATATTTTATTTTTGCTTTTATTTTGTTCATTAGCAGCATGTTTAATTCATTTAAAAAGCTCTTTTTTTTTGTTTTTAAAAAATCAAGAATGATTCGATTTTTAAAAATATATTTTGTGCGTGTAAAAAAGAAGTTCTATGTACATACTTAGTTAGAAAGAACATTCATTACCTAAAATTAATGAAAGATTTTAATTACATTTACATAATAAAGAAATGGGTGTTTTTGTAACTGTGTCTGTGTGCGTGTGTGTGTGTGTGTTACTCTGAATATTTGTCAAGCTGTTGTCAACTGACTAATACTATGAAAAGTAAAGTTATTTAGAGGCAACTGCAGTATTTGCTCTCTTTTAAATCTCTGGCAATGAAAAAACAGCATACTTCTAAATCTTCGAACTATGTTTCTATTATTGTTTCCATGTTGAATTGATTTTCCAAGCAAATCCTTCTACGCTATTAATCGTTGAAATTTATGCTATATTTTTATAAGTGAATTCTTCGGTCATCAAATGCATTCTTTTACTCTATAAAAAATAGTATATTTGAAATTCTGAAAGTTTATTTCGTTCAAGAAGATTGAAATTTAACAAACGATTTTTTTTTTCATTTGCTGAGATGGACTTTAAATTGCTTCGAAGCTTTGGCATAGAATCGTTCTCAGAATCAGTGAAGCGAGAATGTTTTTTTAAAGAAAAAAAAATGGGAGCGAAATACGAGTAGTTTCTTATGACTTTTTATTTTGTCTTGCATTTTTATGAACTCTTATTTCGTAACTTAAATAAAAAATTTAAAGATAAAAGAAAAAGATATACGTCTCTTTTTTCTTTTAAACTGTTTTTTTTTTTTTTTTTTTTTTTGTATTTTGCATAAGTGTCATTTGATGGATATTCTCGATTGCAAAGTTTCTAGGAAATACAGCAGTTTTGTCCTTTATAAACTCTCTCTATTGTTATTTGTAGTTCACTGAGTGAGCGTAAATGTTAATGAATTTACTGCTATAAAACAATTTGCTAAAAATTAGCATTGTCTAAACTAGTAGATACTTTAAAAACTTTAATACGTGTAGTAATACTTCTATTAAAAAAAAAAAAAAAGATCTTCAAAAATCAAAACTTTACACAATGCTACTATTAAATGATTTGTTCTTAAATGCTACAAAACAGTTATGATGATATATTTACGGGCTGGTTAGCGTAATCTGAACTCATAGTGTATAATTAAAGTTAAAAAAAAGTTAATTTACTGACGTGGAATAGTGGATTATATTGTTAATGCATCGTCAGGCGCTACTTTTTAAAGTAAAGCTTTGTGCAAATTTTGTGAAAAAAACAAACATACTATTTAAAATTTTAATTATCAACTTATCTTTTCTCAATTTTAAAAACATTTCACTACCCAAGCAGCACAAAGGCGTTCAAAACACGTTCTGCAACACGTACAGAGCGCACCCCCAGCCGGCACGTTCAAAACACGTTCTCGCAGCACGTGTTGTCAACGTCTATGTGTCTCATCGATCGATGGTAATATGACACGTCGAAATCTGGTGTTGACCACCTTTTTTTGTCCCAGTTTTGAACGTGGAATGATAGGTTATAGTTAGGTTCTGGAAATACGTTTGTTTTCAGTGCTCCCCAGCTAAAAAAGTATACTACGTATACCCCACTAACCGCGACGTCACGTTTTAACCGTGACGTCACTTTTGATCCGCCATTTTTGAACCATCATCGTCGCCATCTTGGTTTCTAATTATTTAATTAATTTAATTATTGATTGTTTAATCACTTTGAATTAAATATATTCATTCCGCGGGATTCGAACGCGGGTCCCTTGCGACTCCAGCAGGACACGCTAACCACTAGACGCTAGTTGATCTTATCAAGGGAGAAAAACAATACTTTAAAAGGAATTTTTTTTTGCAGAAGGCGCCATCTATGAAAGACTAAGGGCGTAAATCATATCATTTTATTAGTATGAATATAATGTTCTTTTACTGAAATGCATGCAAATCTGATTAGGATCTTGGGAGAAAGAGTTGTTTAGGATAAAACTTAAAGTTTCTGCAGATATGATTCCTCCCCCCTTTCTAAAAAGCAGCAATTCACGACCTCAATTCTGAGAAATTAAGCACCTCCTTAAGCACTGAAATGACACCGTGATAATATTACTGTTTTTGCACGTCAAATATCACGTTCCTTAAGCACTGAAATGACACCGTGATAATATTACTGTTTTTACACGTCAAATATCACGTTCCTTAAGCACTGAAATGACACCGTGATAATATTGCTGTTTTTGCACGTCAAATATCACGTTCTTTAAGCACTGAAATGACACCGTGATAATATTTCTGTTTTTGCACGTCGAATATAACGTTCAAGGGACACTTAGCACCGTTATTTGACCAATAACACCATTTTTGCACCAAATTTGAACGTTCTGGTGCTGCTGGGGTATATTCACCAGTGAGTGGGAGACGTATATGACATACAATGTACTCACTGGTTTTTCGTGCATACTTGTTCATTTTAGATTACTCTTCATGCGCAATGAATATGAAATAAGTTGTTTAAAATCAATGCCCATTAGGTCCATTCCTGAAAATTCATAGTATTCCTTATAGATACAAAGGCGT
Source organism: Uloborus plumipes (assembly GCA_038373865.1). Classification (NCBI taxonomy): domain Eukaryota; kingdom Metazoa; phylum Arthropoda; class Arachnida; order Araneae; family Uloboridae; genus Uloborus; species Uloborus plumipes. Next base: position 103,589 of record JAXGGA010001708.1, read on the forward strand.
TTTAGTTTTTAACTCTTACTTCATGTTAAACATTTTGTTGAAATCTAGTGGTTTTTAATCTGTTGTCTTTAAGTCATTGGTAAAAAAGCTTTTATACTTTTTTTTTCAACTTTTTTTTTCATAAAAATGGACTTAGCTACTTTTAATTCTAAATTACTTAAAATTTACCAATACACTGTAAAAAATAGATGTTCTTTTTACAGTATGTTTATAGTAACAAACTGTAAAAAGTGCAAATTTTGCAGTAATAAACAGTAAAATTGCTCACTTTACACTAATAAACTTTAAAACTGCTGCTTTGCAGTAATCAACTGTAAAATCGCCAATTTTAGTTTATTACTGTGCATTTTACAGTTTTAAAACTAGAACCTCTGCTGCCAGTATTACAATGTTGTTTTCATAACATAATACAACAAATTTTTTGGCAATAAACTGTAAAATTGCTGCTTTACAGTAAAAACTGTAAAATTGCTATTTTTACAGTTTATTACTGGGCATTTTACAGTTTTAAACTGGAACCTCTGCTGCCAGTATTATACTGTTAAAACAATACTTTATTTTTTGCAGTGCATACATACTAGTAACTAAAACAAAATTTTCTCCCCGTTGGTATCTAACAAAACATTTAAATCACATGAAAAAATAGTCCTGACGGTTTTTTCCCCTGCCCTCGGAATAAAGTTTAGAAGAGAAAGACAAAAACCGGGGTTGCCAGGTAATACCAGGCATTCGTCAGGGGAGAGGCGTGGATGAATGTGTAAAACTAGTGTAGGAGGGCGAGGAGGAAAGAAAAAGAGCTCTCGAAAGGGGAGGACGGAAACATCTCACGGAAAGAATGAAGTGGAGGTTTGGCTAATCTGTAGAACAAATCGTCCATTCTCTCGTTATCCTCGATCGCTCACTTTATAAGCTCGGGTTTCGAGGGGAGCGTTTGTCTTCCGAGCATTTCACGCTCTGAAAGAAATTTCAAAAGAAGGCTGCTGGTGCATGCAGGGATGTGTTTAGGCATTTAAATATCCAATTTAGTCAGAATCAAATGAGCAATTAATCTGTAATTGTTTTCTTAGTTTCTAGTAGAAACAAAACGAGTTCTAAGAAAAAAAAAGTAACATTAGACTATGTAACAGTACATTGCAGAATTAAATTTGTCATTGCACTGCAAGAAATGAACTTTTGTTTTTACAGGATGATACTGGAAGCCGAAGTCCGAATTTTAAACTGTAAACTGCACAGTAATAAACTGCGAAATTAGCAATTTTGCAGTTTATTGCTGTAAAATTAGTAATTTTACAGGTTAATTTTACAGGTTAGTACTGCAAAAGTAGAAATTTTACAGTTTATTTCTTAAAAATTAGCAATTTTCACAGTTTATTACTATAAAACTAGCTGTGTTATACTGTAAGAACAACACTCATTTTTTACAGTGAAGTAGAAACAAACGAATTCCTAAGAAAAAGGAGTAGCAGAAGATTATGTCACAGCACATAGAAGAATTAAATTCAAGAATTAAATTGTCACTGGTTGCTTAATGTGACTTGGTCACTTTTCGTAAAAACCAATTTTAAACTAACAATTGAGCTAAACTTAATTACTGCGAGCCATTAAGCGACTATTTGAAATAGTTTATGATATATTATTATTAGAGATGGAACGAAGCGGCATTTGGCCGAAGCGCCGAATACCGAAGCTTCGGCCAACTAATAGCCGAAGCTTCGGCTGGCGCACACATTGAAGTTTTTGGATTAAATGCATAATAAATACTTCTTCAGGCTTTCACGGCCGGCGTCAATATGAATTGCTGAGACTGAGTCTCAGCAAACTACTCACTGATGATGTCGACCGCAGTGTCCGACGAAACGTTTGGGACTCATTCTTCTCATCGACCACGGCCTATAAGCCCGGAAATACCTCTTCATGCATAATAAATGCTTGGAATTTTATACTTTTCTCCATATGTTTTAATATTCTTAGCGTTACACAATATTTTCAGCTTACTGTGGCATTCTTGAATTGATTTCATTAATTAAAGTTCATTTTTATTTTGGTTGTTTTTGTTTTAATGTTCTTAGTATTATACAACATTTTCAGCTTACTGAGTCATTCTTAAATTAATTTCACTAATTAAAAGTTTTCTTGTTTTGTTTCGCTTTGTACTGCTAGTACAAGAAAAGACGACATTACTATTTTTGTATTGCAAATTAGTAGTAGAAAGCTCTACTTGGAACATGAAAAGCTCAGTCTGCAGTTCAGTTGATGTTTTATAATAAAGCAACTGATATGATCATGTATTATACCATAGAACAACCCAATCTTCCACTATTTACGTTGTGTTATATATTTATCTTAATATTCTTAATGCAAAATGCTTCCGTTTTGGGTGAATTCAAAAAAAAAAAAAAAAAAAAATAGTAGGGTAAAAGCACCAGTAGTCGGCCATTTAAAAGATCTTTTGTTGATCTTGGCTAACCTACAACTTTCAGCTATCAATACAGTAACAAAAACAAGGTAAAACTTTAGGTTGAACCTTTCTGATAGTGAATCATGTACTTGTTTCAGAAATTTAAAAAGAAATTATGTTAAAATCCAAGCTGTTGTCAACACTAGTAAATGCTCCAGTAGTCGGTCACAGAATCATCTTACCTGAAAAATAAGCAGAATCGCAATCTTGGATGACGGGCACACGATTCAAAATGAAATGACTTATTACTAATTCAAGAAAAAGTACCCGAAACTTAACTGCCACTGGTTGGTGATTGAGGATAAGTACATGAATGTGTGAATGCGTCATATCTGATTTTGAATTAAAAATGTACTATTTATGAGGAGTTTTATGTCATTGTGGCCGACTACTGGAGACAGGCCGACTACTGGAGCACTTACCCTATCATGCATTCTTTTTTACTTGTCTTTCATTCGCTGCATAAATTTCAGGCCGAAGCAGCCGAAGCGGCCGAATCACAACTCATGCTTCGGCAAATTGGCCGAAGCTTCGGCCCGGCCGAAGCTTCGTTCCATCTCTAATTATTATTATTATTTTTGTAATTAAGTTAAGATTATTTCTTATTATTTTAATTTTTTATAAGCTAATTCAAGCAAATGTCATGTAGGGTGACATATGAGCAATTTCACATCATTTCCAGAATATTAATATTGGTGTGGGACATTAAAATTGTTAGAAAATGTAAATAGTTTTATTTATTAGTTTCCTATAGTCATTTCGGAAACTAGATGTCAGTTTTATTATTATTATTAAATATTTATTATTTTTAATTCTTTAAATGTTTTGCTACTAAACAATTGTTCAACAGTTATTGTTATATAATATTTACTGGAAATAGAAAGCAAATAATTTCATTTAACTTAATACTCAAGTTTAAAATTGCTCAAAAGTACATTTTCATACCTTGTACGAAGTTTAAAAGAAGAGATTTTATAAAATAAAACATTCCTTGTTCTACTTCTTTTCGTCAGTTTTTTTCGTGACAATCCAATGATCGAATGTCCCACAAGAATTTAAGTTAAACAATGAGTCATATACATGGGTTTGGCTCTAATCTACACATAATTAAGTAGGACGTACAATTTGTTAAAATAAATACTATTACATTCTGTCTGATGCATTTCCTGATAACATAAACTGAGTTTTCATTACAATTAAAGTCATTTTTATCTAGAAGTGAAGTATTTCAGCTAACGATCCATATTAGGGCTGCGACATCGATGTCGAGGTTTTGGAAACATGGATGTTTTTGCTAAAACATCGATATTTTAACCATCGATTATTGAGGGTCGATATATTTCCAACATCGATGTTTTGGGTTCGATGTTTTTTTTTTCGATGTCGATGTTTATTATCCAGCAAAAAAAAAAACGCTGATAAAAATAGGCGATAAGCAGACATATTAAAAAGTTTTCATCCTTAATCAGAAGTTTCAGTATTTATCTCATTGGAAAGCATTTTCTATTATTATCGATGTTTTGCTCTCGATGTTTTCAAAACATTTCTGATTTGCTTTCGCCGTTTTTTTTTTAATTTAATTAATTTTATTATTATTCTTTATGTCAATGTTTTATATTTCAGCAAAAAAAAAAAAAGATAAGCGGCCAAAAGTTACATCGTTAATCAGCCGTTACACTATCAATCCCGTTGGAAGACGTTTTTGATAGTTACCATCGATGTCTTACGGTCGATGTCTTTTAATGATCGCTGTTTTTTTCTTTTGATGTCTGTTTTACCCTTCAGCAAAAAGCAAGAAAAATATGCAATGAAAAAGATTCATTTTCTATCGTATTAAAGTAAAGTTTTTTTTTTAATTATTAACGATGATTTACGGTCAACAATTTTTAAACATGTTTTTGTTTTGCGTTTGAAATTTTTTTCGATAGCGGTGTTTTAAACTTCAGCAAAACAGTTAAAAAAAATATGCGATAAATAAAAATAATACAGTTACAGTATCTATCAACAGTTGCAGTATCTATTTGACAAAAAAAGTTTTATATAATTCACATCGATATCATACGGTTGATGTTTTTAAGGAGACAAAAGATAAATCTAATTGAGTGATATAAAGAGGCGCAATGTATTGGGGAGTTACTGTATTACTGTATATTTAAATGTTTAGGCAATTTGTATAAAAAAAGATCGATGTTTTGAAACATCGATGTTTGAAACCATCGATGTTTTATGGTCGATGTATTAATACCATCGATGTCTTAATTTCGATACATAGATGTCTTGAAACATCGATGTTTTGCCTTCGATGTCACACCCCTAATCCGTATACAGTAAGATTTCAATAATCTTTGGATTTATTCTATTATTTTTATCGGTATTAAATAATGAACGATGAAGTATATTGTGCTTTTTATGTCGGAGTAACTGAATACATTATATGTTCAAACATAAAATTCAGTCTCGAATTAATTAAAACAACGTACCACCCTCCCCCCTAAATAATCAATATCATAAATTTGAAAACTTAAAATTCTTTCAGTTATAACTATTTTGGGTTTAAATCGTTGATTGTCAAGAATTTAGTTTTCTGTTTCAAAGTTAAAGATTATGTTTTACTTTTTCATGTTTGCCAAAACTGAACTGAGTGATTTTCAATAAAGATAAAACTACATTTATCTGTGAAGCATAAAGCTGAAAAAATTTAGCGTATCATATTTTTGGATGGCAATTCTGGATGCGCGTAACTGCAATTTGTCAAAATGAAGTTAATTGGGGGAAAATTGGTAATAAAACTGGTGAACTATAGATAGGGCCAGTGGCGCACTTACTGGAGGTGCTAAGGGCTCAAAAGTCTCCCAGACGGATGAAGAGGAACCTCTTAATAAAGATACACTGCTTAAAATTTTGTCTTTTGAAAATTTGCTGAGAAATAGTTCCCAATTCCTTCTTCATTTCAATAGAAATAACATTATTGTATTTCTCTATGACTTTAAATTTAAAAACAAATCTGATAGAGGTTCACTTAGCTTCTCCTAAGAAGCAATTTTGGATGCGCCACTGAATATGGCTTCGCAGATCCTAGTCACAGCATTACTAGCAGGGAACTTGGAGCAGCACAAGAGGCTAAGTTTGCCCCAACCGTAGTTTAGTTTTCCTTTTTAACGTTAGAAACATTCTTTGGTAATAAATACTTGTAAATTGACCTTATTGCTATCGTTTTTGTAAACTTGTTCACGTAATACTTTTTTGGCAATATTTATTGAAATAATTATAGTATCAAAGATATTTTCAGTTATTTGAAAAAGTTGGAAAAATAAATAAGTAACGAAAATCTTCAAAATAAATAGTTTTATAGCACTCCTGATTTGTGTATATTTTAACAAGTAAGGTTTTTGTTTTTTCGGGTTTTTTTTGTTAAAATTTGCCTTACTTTAATAGCTTAGTATGCACTGGGTTGTAACAATATTTCCCTTATAGGTTTTTATCCAAAAATATGCGTATTATGATGCCATAATTAGTTCATACCTATGCCGTTTAAAATATTTATTGGTGTATGCACGGCATTTAAGCTTATCTATTTTCTAAAAAAAAAAAAAACAGACATTGCAATTTTACTGCATTTCTTTTAAAAGTACAATCACACTATTATTTTTTAAAATATAATTTATTTATACGAACTTAATGATAACTAAACTTTTATTACGCATAGAAAAATAGATAGCGTAACTTGATCCGCTTGTGTGTACCTTTTGTAAAAGTGGTAAAACATAGTTCGGAATGCTTTGTTGCATGAAAAATCCACAAAAAAAACTTCAGGGGCTCTGCTTTACAAAAGCTCAGTTTTTGCAGAAGTACGTAAGTCTTTTAAAGCTTATGCGAAGGAATTAGAGTAAATAAAAATAAAAATCTTAGTACCATTAATATGAAGTGGGAGAGATTTGACGAGATAGAACACAAAGCGTTACTCAAGATTTTTCTCCCTCCCTTTTCTTTAGAAAAAGTCTCTCTGCAAATGAGAATGTTTGTAGATCCAGAGTGCTAAATTTGGCTGTAATGATTTTTTTCCCCTTCCTCTTCAAACGAACAGAACTTTAAGCATTAAAAACCCAGGAATCAAATACACTCGAAGTCATCAAAGTCCCTCAGTCATTTGTCATTCCTTACATCCCCCACAATCACCAATCACATAAAATACCGGTATCGGGATTTTCTTTCCAATCCCGGAACCCGATTCCCGCCGCGTGAGAAATGGATGGGACTGGTTCGCTTCCTCCTGGAGAGCCAGGGAGGAGGGAGGACGGAGGATATGTCAGGTAAATCTCGGGAATTCGTCAAGGGAGGGGGACGAATGAATGCAAAAAGATGGGAGAGGGAAGAAGAAAAATTCCGGAATAATGGAGATTTTGGAGCGATCTGCGGAACAAATAGTCGGATGTCTCATTAGTCACTATCGCTCACTTCGAAAGCCAGGGGGAGAGCAAAAACCATTTGTTTCCAAAGTCCACTCTCTTGGTTCTGGAGATGTGTATAAAACATACGACTAAGTAAATTTCCTAAATTAGGGATACGATTTGTTTTAACGTTATTTATTCACAGTAAATTACATGCAGGTTAGACAATCAATGGCTTTCCGAATGTGTCAGTAAGTGGTATGGAGATAATGCATGATGATTATGTTGGTTATCTAGTACCGTAAAATGGGGTGTATAGGAACAGCGGGGTCAATCGGAACAAAACTTCCAGACCGTACAAAGAAATTTTTCATAAATATACTATTGGGTATTTTTCACCATTAATTTTTTTTTTAGAAAGGTAAGATGATAGGAAGTAGGAAAAAATTACTTTTGTCAATCTGGCAACGCTACTGGCTTCTAAGGAGGGCTGTAAGTGGAATGCTAGAAAACATCACATTTTCATATACTGCAAAACTTCATATGCAAGAACAAACCTTCTTATATTTTAAACCTAAGAGTGGTATGTTTCAATTATACATGTATCTGAACAACAGAATACCACATTAGAATTTACATTTTTTATAAATTGTGTCATAAAAATGAAGAACTCTGAAAAATGCCATTTGAAAAAAAAAATGCGGGGTGAATCGGAACACTTTGTTCTGTTGTTCCAATTCAAACTTATTTGAAGGAAACTGTTTGAAAAATCAAGATTCTAACCCCAATTCCTCTAATCAAAACAAGGACAAGGATTTATTACTGTTTATCCCTTCTTGTGAGCAACTAGATCTTAGAATGACAGAAAGTTGTAGATTTCATAAGATTTTTTCTCCAGGAGACTTCTTTTTATTTAAAATACGAGGAGGAAAGTCATATAGACTTTATATAGCAAAAGGCAAGCACACAGACAGTGATTAATAAGCGAAAAAATCTTTCAGGATAATCCCCGAAACCCAGAGATTTTAAGAAACTAAAGAAAAGGCAGAGATCATCCCAGAAGATGCTATGAAAAAACTTAAGCCAAGTCACAATTGCTAGTTTTAAGGACAAGTACATATTTGTGGACGACATGAGTGACTTCCATTCGTGTTAAATCTTTGTATTTCAATTCAAAAGCATTTCTTAAAATTACTTTTCATTTTTCATAAGTTCAAAATTATTTTGAATTTTGACAAATTATAAACGTTTACTGGTACTGAAATTATACATTTATTTGACAGTAATTATCTGTTCTTATTCTCCCCATCAATATTACTCATGTTTGTGAGACCTATTACAGATTAAATTGAAAAAAATAAAAATTTTAACAAGTGTTCCGATTGACCCCTATCAGCGGGGTGATTCGGAACACCCATAATTTGCTATATATTTTAATAATAATTGCTCAAAATCTTTTGTGTTTGCTTGGAATATCAAAAGTAAAGCAAGACCGAAGTTTTTACCCAGAAAATCAAATTGAAAAAAAATCTTTTAACTGCTTTTTTTACAATCAAAGCTGAAAAGTGTTCCGATTCACCCCATTTTACGGTAATTAATAAATGTACTTCTTTGTTTGTTATTGACAACATGCATACAAATTAATAAAGTTATGGAAGGGATTTGTCAGGCTTGCTGAAATAATTATACCTGTAATAAGTGTCGATAAAATTAGTAAAGTTTGCTCGTTTTGCGATACTTTATGCAATAAATCAACAAGATTTCAATTACTACATTCTTTGACTTATACTTTTTTTTCAATTTTTCAAACACATGTAATTATTTTTTCATTTTGTAAGAGAAAACTTTTTCGAAAAATTACAAATCTGTGATATTCAGATTTATATTAAAAGATGCGGTCCTTATTTCCTATTTCATCACATACTTATTAACATATACGTAATGTGTTTTTATTTTTATGTGCTTCTGTAATTAGTTATTAAGCGGTATGCATTTATAAGGTAATGCATCTGTTTTCACTTACAGATTTGCAGTTAAGTGTACTATATTAATGTTACTTAACTGTTAAAATAAACACGTGTATGTGCGCAATTTCATTAACTAAAAATAATATGATAGTGGCTTATAGTGAACAGAAAAACACTTTAACCGTAGATTGTTGCAAGCTGACGTACATTCGGACCTCATACAGCCTGTACTATTAAAACTTAAATTTTCTTCAGCTCTCCGTGCTCGATATAAAAATGAGGAACAAGTATCACAGTAGCTTTACCAAATGAATATTTCTAATCTCGCCTTTTGTTTAAAGTGTCTTCAAAAGTTCACTTTAAAATGCTAAACCTTCTTGCTTCTGCTTTGACATCTCATTTTCCAGTTTTTACAAAAAACAAGGCTTCTTGGAGGTAACCGTTAAAATGCGTTCTTCTTTGGTCCTTTTTTAGAACAGATTGTCATTATTTTCCGAAATGACTGGAGTTTAGTACGAGCAAAATTGCATAAGAAAAGTAAATATCCAGTGAATTTAAAGGATAAATTATAAGCAAAATTAAAGGTTAAAATACACGTGTTGCACCAACCCCATAATATGGAAGGCACTATACGGCATACAAATAACTTTTAGTTCGAGCATTTTAATCAAAATGCACCATGTATGTTATTAGTAAATTTTACTAATTATCATCCATTCACATTTTCTGACTACAATTTTGTTGGTATGAAGACATGAGAAACAAAATATTAAACTTATATACATTTTTCATATTAGATTATTTTAGAAAATATTTAAATTATTCCTAATTGTATAGTAGGGGAATGTGGGGCAAAGTAAAATAGTTAAGATGAGGCACCTATTTCAAAATGAACAAACTGGAATTTTGTTCTAAAAATCAGTGTACATAAAGAAGGAATTTTGTAATACATCTATCGTTGAAATGTTATTTTTCATTTTTGGCAGTTATTTTGCGACTTCAAAAAAAAAGATGGAATTTTTTAACCTCAAAAAAACATGGGGCAAAGTGAAAAATACACTATTTTTGTAATGAAACTTTTTTTATTTGATGAGCTGGAGTCATTTTCATCAAATGATCGCGTAAATAATCGACTAAAGGAATTTTTCACGAAAAAATAAACAAGTAAATAAATAATTAAATAAATTAATTTTTATATGAGAAAAAGAAATGCATTCATAAATTTGAGAACGAATCGCGAAATAAGTGAATAAATAAGGGAATTAATAAATAAAAGAATGTAAATAAATTAATGAAGGAAGAAATTCCTACGTGATATAGTAAATGAATGAATGCATAAGTGAACGAAATGATTTTTTTTACTTTGCCCCACGTGCTCTTGACAAATAACATTGAACATTTAAAATTGAAATATGCATAATATAAACTAACTAGGACTGTACTGGACACCAGTAGATCTCAATTAATAATTAAAATGATAATTACAAAAATTTTATCATTTTAAAATGACAAGAAATATTTTGTTAAAAACCATGAATATTACTATAAATGTATCAAATTTTGAAAATGGTGTGTATTTTTTTCGTTGATCTTTGGAGCTATTTATTTTTTGACACAAATTGACTATATGTCTAGGAATTTAGTTAAAATCTGCTAAATAGATGGCCCTGCAAACGGTGAAAATATTTTACCGCTTCTCTTAGCCCCACATTCCCCTATCTACTGAAACCAGGGTGGTTTTCTATCTATACGAATGTTCACTAGGTATTTCCCTTACGTAATCAACGTGTGACAGAAGTCTCTTTGAGTCACTTTTCATATCATTCTCAGTGGACGCACTTGCCATAACTCACCCTATAATTATTATTATTATTATTGTTGTTGTTGTTGTTATTATTATTATTTAATTGATTGGGTAACAACGCCTAAAACTCATGCTCGAAAATTGCTATGCTCCGTAATGCTTTGTATATGTCTTTTTTTTTTCTCAGGGTGAACATACTCATTTCAAATCATGTCACTAAAATCGTCACGAACTTGTTATTTATTTAGAATATAGCTCCTGTTTTTCTTTGAAAAATTTTGGTGCATCACAAATGGTACAAGACGAGAAAAATACACATGAGAAGCCATATTTAAACCCCATAGGCGGACTCACATTCAGACAGACATTTATTAAATTTGGAGGTACGCCATCCAAGCTGTCATTTTAAAATGTAACTTTCGCGTTTGTTTGTGACTTTGCTCGCATCGAAAATGATAAATTCCACGGTGGTCTACTTTTAGTGATTCATGGAATAAAGGTCGCGCGCGTGTCCTATTCGGTCATTAATTTCCCGCTATTCACTATCTCAGCTAACTAGAGATACTTCCCAATGCCTAACACCTTTTTTTCTTCATTTTTCTCCTACATTAGCTATGAAATGTAAGGAAATTACGTCATTAACGCATGTTTGATTATGAATTCCTTTGTTTATTCATGAAGCCGAGCCATAATTTATTTTTTACGACAAGCTTCTGTTCGCGGTATGTGAAGGGTAAGATTAGTCAATATTTTCCTGTCTGTGACACGGTCGGAGATTTATGACTCCTTTTTGTTCGCGGTAGTTGTTGTGACAGCTCCTGTTTATCTTCATAACTTCAGTAATTTTTATATATCAGGTTCCTTCACAAAAGCACTCAAAGTATTTCGACGACACTAAAGTTTCTTTTTCAAGATTTAATGACCTATTCGGGAGCAACATTATATTACACTCAACGAAGAGAAAGAAAGTATGGCCTCTGTTATAAGTAGTATATAATAAAATTTCCGTGATCTTATGTGCGAAGTTCTTTTCTTATTTTTCTATAAACTTTGGAAAAAAGAGTTAATACATTTTGATACCCAGTGTAACGTGTTTGTAGAAAAAAAAAAAATAATTATGCAATATTTTTGCACAAAAAAGTTCATAAAAAGATAACAACGACTAGGACTGTACTGGACACCAGTAGATCTCAATTAATAATTAAAATGATAATTACAAAAATTTTATCATTTTAAAATGACAAGAAATATTTTGTTAAAAACCATGAATATTACTATAAATGTATCAAATTTTGAAAATGGTGTGTATTTTTTTCGTTGATCTTTGGAGCTATTTATTTTTTGACACAAATTGACTATATGTCTAGGAATTTAGTTAAAATCTGCTAAATAGATGGCCCTGCAAACGGTGAACATATAATATAATGATGGTCAAATGTTACGCTGCGTCACCATAGGGGACATGAAAATTTTAAATATGTAAATACACATTTGTATCATATAAAAAATATCTAGCAAAACTCTAAAAAAATCAAAATATAAATCTAAAAAATATAAAATAAAAATTTTTGGGCTTATGTTCATTTCATCGATTATTGTTTTTCTTTAAATAATAATATGCTTTACTCTAAGCAAATCAAAAAATAAATAAATAAATAACAAATGGCTTGAGGATTTTTTCTTGCTTTAATCTCAGAAAATTAGTTTTTGATAGTGCTATCCTGTTTAAAGCAAAAAAAAAATGCTCTTTTAGTTTTCAGAAAACTCTTATTCACTTATATTTGTGTTTAACGAGTATAAAACAGTCACTCATTTGTAGATAGTTATCAGGCTCATGAGCTAGAGAACTTTTTAGCTATTTGGTTCAAATCTTATAAGATTAGCAAAAAAAAAAGAGGTTAATGCACATCACGAAAGACGCAGAAGAAGAGTGATAAATGAAATATGAGCATATATTTTGAAAAGTGCCAGTTTGAAGTTGGAGTTTTCTGATGAAAAAAATTTTTTTCAGAAGAAAATTAATATTGGATTCTAAGTCTAAATTGGGTCTAAATGCAAGAAATAAAAGGGGGGAGGGCAAGTCAGGTATTTACCCCCGCATAGATTACTTACTTTTAAGCCGTTACAGATCTGATGAGTGTTACAGATCTGATGTTAATATGAGCTACATATTTGAGTTTATGCTTTCAGTCTTCCTTAACATCTCTAAATGATATCATTTCCTTGCATTTTTAACATAGAATTAAGATAATTATATTAAAATATATATATTAGCTAAAAAATCAAATTTTCTTATTAAAAAGCATTTCTTGGAAATAAAAATGAGCAATAAGGTTTTTAGATAAAATAAATTATGATATTACCAAATCCAAGCTAATAAAACATTTGTTCTGTTTTGAAACAACATACAAATTCAACTTTTTCAACACACAACTCTGCTGCTTGGTTTTCTTTAATTAGTTGCAGGAAATTTAATTTCTTGATCAGAAATTCAAATTTAGCATGCTAGTTATTATCTAGTTATTTAGAGAAGTTATGAGAAATTGAAGCACCAAAAAAAATAAATAAATACAAAAATAATAATTAATTAACTTAATTTCTGCAGTGTCAATTTTTCTTATTTTGCTAACTTCTATTGTTAGGTCATACAAACCACAAATAAAGCAATTGTACTAAAATTCATTGCTTTTCATTTTTTAAGAACAAAAATATTCAATATAGATGGCTAAAACCTATGATTTTTGCTTTTTATAATTCTGAAACGTGTGAGTTAGTTCGGTAACATATTCGCTGTTTTTCAATGTTACCGATCTGACAAACTGACAAAGTTTTTTTTTTTTTTTCCCTAGTCGATCGCATTAAACCAAAATCAAACACGTGGTTTCTTCACTTGTAATAAAGGACTATACTTTTTTCTCAAATAATTTTTAAAATAATAAAAACTGCGCATTTTAGAGCTTGTTACCGATCTGATGACTTAAATGACACATATTTTATAAAATTACTTTAAAAAATCTTACTTACAATTTTAGATGCAGAAATGTAAATTTTTAATTACGATTCGATAAAACATCTCACCAGGTACTCAGTATCACGTGGTATAGGTGCAGGAAATGATTTTGGGAGCCTAAACATAGATCGGAAGTTATTGTTATCGCTCTGACGGCGGAACTTGGGACACGCTTATTTCGCATCGGCAAGAAAATCAGAAATCGATTAAAACAAAAATGAAGTAAAATATTTACAAAGGGGTAAATATAGAATCGTTTTTTGTGCAAGTGCGTTTTTTTGGGAAGTTAGAAAGTGCGCATGACCTGTTTGCATGCTAAGCTTTACTACTGGAGACACGTTACATATCTGAATTTTGATGTATCTAAACAATATTTTCTGAGGAAAAAAAAATCTGATGTTATTAGATGAAATGAAAGCAAAACCTTATCTTCTTTCTGGGGAAAATTATTTTTTTAACTAGTTATTGAAATACTAGTGAAATTCACTTGGGACTCAAATTGGCACTTTCCTAAATATTAGCTCATATATATATATATATATATATATATATATATATATATATATATATATATATTATATATATATATATATATATATATATATATATATATATATATATATATATATATATATATATATATATAAAATTTGGAAAGAGCTATGACATTTAAATTTTTATACAGCCCCCCCCCCCCCCCCCAGTCCTATCAATCATATTTAGTAAAACATTCTTGACACTGTAACGTTTAAAACTAAAAAAAATCACTCTTCTACCACAAAAATTGACCGAGTTATGACGTTTTGAAAAATCAAGATTTTGCATTATTTCATGACGTCATCGAGCGATTGCTTAAGGGACCGTATGCGAAATCCTTCAAAATCTTGATTTTTCAAAACGTCATAACTCGGTCAATTTTTGTGGTAGAAGAGTGATTTTTTTTTTTTAGTTTTAAACGGTACAGTGTCAAGAATGTTTTACTAAATATGATTGATAGGACTGGGGGGCTGTATAAAAATTTAAATTTCGTAACTCTTTCAAAATTTTATTTTTTGAAAAAAATTGAACAGACCCAAAATTCCTTTCGTAATTTGGAGATTTTTTCCTAAATAAACTATATGCTTATCTCTAACGGTTTAGAAATTAGCTATTGGTCCACGATTGGAGTGGACACCCTGTATATATAAAACCAAAAAACCTGTTTATAACAGTGAAACGAAATTTTTCTGAACTGCAGCATAAAATTGATCAGTAACTAGCAAAATAAGCAAATTTAAATCAAAATACATTTAAAATATTGAAACGGAAGAAAGATTGCCTTCATACTTTTGAGTAGGAATGCTGTAATGCGTTTAATAATGCGAGTTATATCCTAAAGGGAATTAAACAGGAAATTCAAAAAATCCCGTCGCCGTTTAATATTTCATAACTGAAACCCAATATAATATCTTACTCTTTCGTATAATTTTTTATTCGAACGACGAAGTCATAAAATAATTTATGTAACATAAGCTGTTTTCAGTACAATGTAAGAAACGGAGTAATATATTTTTTTATTGATTTTATTTTTACATAATGAATAGTTTTTTCCTAAATTGTTAAGATGCTCTCATTCATATCATAACTCGAGTAGAATAAAATTATAGAGTTATTTGTAATTATTACTTTTGATGAAAATGATGTTACCCGAATGAAATGAATAAAATATTACTACGTAGAAACCACAGAAAAGATTAAGAGAGAAAAAAAAAGAGCATTGAGCAAACAGAATTCACTTCAAATTAACTTTAATACTTTTCAGCTTGACTCGCTGTGTTGATGACAATGTGTAATTACTAGAAGCAGTTGCCAACCAGCCTCATTCAAACTTACACCATTAAGAAAACAATTCACTTAAATAATAAAGCATCAGTATAATTAAGCACTTGAAAACTCAAGAAGATAAAAACGTTTAGTCAATAACAGCCCGCGGCAGAAAGCGTAATAATTAGCCATTTCTAACTGCAATCATCATCCTCCTCATAGCCAACGGGCAGACATGGAGATTAAACTTGGCGAAGAGTTTTTTCTTGCCTCATTGCAGATGGGGATTTAGCAGAATAAATAAAAGGGCATTTCAATAATTAACTTAGTCCAAATATTTCATGATTCGCTGAACTTAATAGCACAGTGCAATGTTCTGCGCATCTATAAATATGTATCATGTTCTTCAAAATTTAGCAATAACATTTCGTTGAAATCTGAATAATATTGTCTGATGTTTAAGTTTATATCTTCGCGCCCAATAAGGGTTTATTTTTATTTATATTTCAGATGAAAATCTAAAAGTTATTCCAACACTCAACATGTTTAGTTGATGCCTAGATTTTTAACTGTAATCAGTTTCCTTTAAAATTTAAAACATATTAAATTTTTTCTCTGCATTTTGAATTTCCGATAAAAATTATAAAAAATCCTGGTTGCTAAGTGACGCTTGGGAAATTGTTACAACGACCGTGATGTGTAATTCCAAGGCTTCACTAGATAGCGTTTTATACAGGCTGTATCATTACTCAAAACATCAATGGTGAATATTTGCCCGCTAGAGAGCGCTGAACAATCACCAACCAAATGTTTGTTTATACTTATAAGCATATTGTTTCTGCTGTAAAAACTGATGTTTATCCTATCTTTAAGGGTTAAAAAATATTGATATAAAATATATAACTCAATTTTTGCTAAAAAACGAAAATTAACTATATTTGTCAGGTATTAATTTTAAACTTTGACATAATCTGAATGTATATGTAAATGTATGTTCAAAAGAAAACGAATTTAATTACATTTCAGTTACCATAAATTGATGTCAGACTCCATATTCTTTCCGGGTATTCTTATTCTGGAACTTATTTACTGAATGTGTACAGAAGAACTGTTCAGAAGAATAAATATCGAAAGGAAATTCAAATGTAAAATTGACGTTTAAAATCGAAAATTTAACTCTTGTTTTCGTTTTCTCCGTTCAAATAGAAATGCATAAAACAGGAGTAAGGAACAAAATTAAATATGAATAGAAAGTTTCAAGATTTTCTTTTTAGGACACTATATCAAGCATTTAGTGCGATAATATTATCTGATGTTTAGTTTCTTAATTCTTTTAGAATAAAACGTAATTGACATTCCTTTCAAGTCTTTTCTAAATGTAAGCTCAGTGGCAATTTATTTTCTTTTGTAGTTATTCCCTTGGGTTCATTTAATTACTCACGTGTCAGAAAAATTTGAATTTCACAAATGCTTTCCAAGTATTTTTTCCAGTAAATGTTTGTGCTTTTTTTTTCTCCCTCAAAACAATTCGTTTTCAGTTCTGCGTTTATTTCCGAAAAAGAATGTGGCTTTCTTTTCTCACAGGGCATAAATAGTTCGCAGAATATCACAGTTCTAACGTGACTGCTTTTTGTAATTAAAATACACTTCGTGAATTTTAAAGCAAGCAAATTATTTTCTTGCCCATCCCTGCTCTTATTATTTACTTAATTAAACTTTAATTCTACCTCAGCGTAAGCTAAAGAAATAATTGTAAGGTTTTTATTTTGTATAACTCTAGAAATTTCCTACAAATAAATATTGTATGGATATTATTAGACTATTTTTTATGATTCTTAGCCTGTTTTTTTTTTGTAATAAAATATATAGCGTGTAAGAAATATATCTATATTCTTAATTGCAACATATGGTTAAATTGTAAATTATGATTTTTAAGATTCTTAGAGACTTTTATTTTAATTCAATATGCAATGTTCTGTTTCATATTTATAAATTTAAGTGAACTACCAAATTTTTTCCGAATAATTTTAATATCTTAATTATAATTTTTGATATATAATTTTATTTTTATATATTGTTGTATTTATGTAATTATATAATTAATTATTAATTTGTGGCTTAACAGATTAATAATATATTTAACTATTTTAATATAAAACATTTTGCTCACTTTGCCCCTTAAGTGAGACAAAGTGAAAATTTTCACTTTAATGTAATGTTACTGATTTACGGGAAGGTCAGTGATTAGAAATAACAGTTCATTTGAGTTTACAAATAAATACAATATTGGTCTTTTATGTACAGTGATTTTGAAAACAAATATTTAATTTGTTCATTTTTAATAAATGTAAATTTCCTTATCTATTTCACTTTGCCTTAAATTCCCCTTAAATTGATTTGTTTCTACATGATTGAGTAAGTGTGCTTTTTAGTTTTCCGACGCATCTTATTTTTTTTATGAAATGTTCTTCAGTAGAACTATATGAGTGAAAAAAAAAAAAGCCGTTTCCACTCAAAGTTCCATTTTCTTACGCTGAAAAACATTATTATTATTATTATTATTATTATTATTATTATTATTATTATTAACCTAGTCTGTCAAACATAAATTATTATATGTCAAATAGCTGAGTCATTCCAAGTGAACTCAACAAGCCTCAAAACTTGACTATCACCAATTTCAAAAAAAAATCATAGGGTTGAATACGTCTATAAAGTGGTACAAAAAAATGATTTTAAAAATGTTTTTTCAGCTGTTAGTTTTTTGTGGGGGACCCCCTACAAAACCCGAAAAATGGCAAAAAGTCGAATTTTGGTACACACACAGATTCAATTTTCTCAGCTTCTATTGTAGCTAAAGTCTTTTGTTATATGTCATTTTAAAACTCTTTAAACAAGCTTTCATATGATATATGATTTGACAGGTTTTCGTGATGTTAAAATTTCAAGGTCACAGAAAGCATTATCTCAAAAAGTGTATTTTTTAAAAATCTGAAAAATATATATATATATATTACTTCCCAATGTAGTGTATATGTGTTGAAAATTTCAGAATGGGACAGCAATGAGATCTGGATGAAAAGGGACATAGACTTTTTACACTCCAGGAGATATATAATACAGAAATATTGCTAACTGTGAAATGCCGTCACTTACAACAACCGTCACTTATAACTAGCATTTCAGTTTGCAAAATTTCTGTATTATATATCTCCAGGAGAAATGGCATTGCAATAAAGTGGTAATAGTGTAAAAAGCATATGTGTTTTGATTTATTCAAATCTATGTTCCTAAATGTACTAGATACCGTTAAAAATGCACTAACTCTAATAAAATAGATAGTAAACAAGGCAAAAATAAATTTACTTTCAGAGAGAAAATGTATTATAATATATTGCTACTCTTTTTATTACAAAAACACAAAGATGTTGAATGCATTACAACTGAACAAAGATTTAAACAAGACAAAAGGTTTTACGCTTAATGAGTAAAGACGATGTTAAAAATAAGAAAATAAGCATTTTTCAAAGAAAATATCTCATTCTGCTTATTTTTGTTTTCGGGATCTTCTCTCTTCCGAGTTAATTATGAGCTCTAGAGTAAATAGGTCCCTATATTACTAATGAAGAAACGTACTAAAACAATTCATATAAATGACAGAATTATGAGTTTTAAGCTTAAAGGAATGGAATTTTAATATTCTTTATGCAACATTTTTACATAAAGAAGAGCAGTAAAACATTTAATTTTATGAATATACCAGTTGTTTTATAATTCTATGCCTACCAAGAAATAGTTTCTAAAGCGATAAAACCTATTTCTTTCACCATTAAAAGCGCTGGATTCAAGGAATCTCAAATGGGTAATTTAAGAAAAAGCTGAGTATTATTAAGACACAATTTTGTAATATAGTTCCGGTGCTGTTAAAGCGTTGTAGATGCAATTTCAAAACTCATTTTGCAAACATTCGGCAATGTTAATGAAAAGAAGCTCTAAAATATAGTTCAAAATTGAAATCTCAATAGCATATTTAAATAAACTATTAGAAGATACAGCGAGTGCAATGGAAGCAGTTTGGAACCGTGAAAAAGAAACATTACACGTTTCGTTCTTTTTAAAGTGAAAATATCGAGCAGTTTTTCCGTACTATACAATTGTAACAACAATATAAAATTGTAAAACAAATACTTTTGTTTTATTAAACACATTAAGATTTTCCTAACTTAAATAAGTTTGTTTTTTCTTTTCAATTTAACGATACTGATACGTGCAGTCTGTTGATGTAAAAAAATAAACAGTATTCGCTGATTGCGACATTACAGTCACAGTAAATGTAAGTCAACTCTTGAACGCCAAATCGAGATTTACTAATGAGTTTGAAATGAAATTTTGGAATTCAGCAGGTTGAAGGGCAATTTTTCATTATTGCTTTAATAAATTTAGACTAATTTACTTTTTCAAGTTATTTCCCAAACGTTAAATTTATTGGTTTGAATATTCAAACGCGCAGAAGTTAAAAACTTATTTCCCCTTCTGTTATAAAACAATTGGATGTAATAGCAAAGAAGGACAGTCAGATATTGCTCTCTCATCCACCCTAACATGTATATATTTTAATGAGATAGAGAATTATGAGGAAAAACTATCTAATAACCGGGATGCTCTACTAACCAAGATCAAAGTAACAAATTATAATAATTTGTCACGTTGAAAGTTTATTTTAGTAACCGATATATTTTTAACCTAATATTCTAATACGATTCCTTGACTGCTCCACATGAATCACTAGATTATGTATTTGCGTTTTGAAAAATACAAGAAAAATTATTTTTATTCAGTTGTTTTCTTTTCTCAAATTGGGACATTTATAATTCCCTTTTTTTCCGTAACGACAGATGAAGGCAAGTATTATTCTGCTTCATAAAGTCTTAAATATTATTTTAATCTGTATCAATTTTTAATTATTGAAGTGTTATTTATTTATTTATTTTTCGCAACGTTCTGGAATTTTGCAATAAAGAAGACCAATAGAACGAATTATACGCTTCAATGGAATACATTTTAAGTCCAGATCTAATTGCTATTACGCTGCTTGGATTCCACTACGACGGAATTTTGATTACAACGCAAAAAAAGAAGTCCGTTAAGATCGTCATAACGTTACATCACAGTGCATAGTTATGTTGAGTAATGCACATTTTTAATGTTTGTAATAATTAATTTGCAAATAAGTTTTGAAATACTATTTACAAGCTACTTTTACTCAATCAGCTGTCATCTCCTTAGAGCATAATAATTTTCATAATGCATACCATACTAAAAATCAGTTCAAAACATTTAAATTTATTGACAACAATAAATTCCCGAAGTTAAAGTACTCGTATTTAAAAAGGTAGCATAAATATCAAAGGTTATATGAGTTTATGAAAAAAATAATGAGAGAATATATAATAGTAATATAGGAATCACGGCAAGTCCATAACTTCAATTACTCCAATAGTTTCATTTTAAGTGCTGAAACAATTTTTCTAGCACACAATCAAGAAATAACTGACGATAACACAATAATTTTAATGGCCCCTAATAAATCGGCACTGTCTAATTCAAAAAAGCAATTTCGACAATGGAGACAGTGATATGCTATTCCATTATGTCATAAAAAACAACGTATCTTACTTACGTAATTTCGATCCAAAATAAAATATAATTATCCACAAACAAGAAGATAAAATAAGGAAATAAGATACAAAACTCTGCAATTACTCTTTCAATCTCGATAACGGCTATATCTGGCTAGCCATCAGTGCCCCCATTCATGGAGCAATCTAACCATTCGATTGTGTTAATTACATTTACAGTTTCTCGCGGTACAATCATTAATTGGAAGCCGATACAATAAAGCCGAAAGCATTTTATCAGAAACGCTAATGAAAACAGCAATGAACGGAGAAAAAAATAACCGAACTATATTTCATAAAGAGGAACAAGGGAAATATTTTATCTTTGTGACTCCGATGCTTTCTGTTAGTTGCCGTCGCTAATCTTGTTAGATTAAGTTAGACTTGTAGCTGTGACTTTCAAACAATACGCAGTTTTGTGCTCTTGATTATATCAGTGTTATGTGGTAATTGAATAAAGGTACCGGAAAAGATTGTTACTAGATATTTCATGTTTGGTAATTGCAGATAATTAGGAGATATTAAAATTTTTGCTATACGGAAATTCAAAATACGAATCTTATCTGATTCTTATTGCTAAAAATCCTGAATGTTTCATTAATATTTAGTTTTTCTTATGTGCTTTTCCTTGACTAAAGTTTCAATAAAAAGTGTAGAAATATTTCGTAGTACGTAATTTAAATTACACAATCAATGACTTTTTAAAGCAGAAGAATGAAATTTGTGTAAAACGCTATGTTAACTAATTAACTTAAAAGCATGTTGAGTTTTTTTTCAAATAACTTTAGTAATTGTTTCGTCTGCTGTGATTCTTCAAAATATATATAGTTTTAAATCTTTAAAATGTCACATAACAAAAAAAAAAAGATGTCTTCCATAAGTACACGAGAATACTAATGATTTTATGGAAGTGATGGGTAGTTTTGCTCAAAATATAATTTTTTAAAAGACATACTAAACGCTTTATACTTTTAAATTGTTTGAGATATTCAGCAACTAGGGAATTACAAATAGTAATAATAAAAGTAATCCAGCTGCAATAACTCTCTTTATTCACACATACGTAATAACATGTAATTAAATATATGGATATAAAGCTGTTTTGTATAAATAAGGATACTAATTTATAATTTGTCTCTTGTGTAATTTTATAACAAGGAAACATATTTATTGTACGTAATAAATACATTTATTTGTTCATTACCCTTATGGCTAGAGTAATAATACCAACTATTGTATTTCTTTTTGAAATTTTAACTCCCTAATGTGTCTTTGTTATAAATAGAAGGACGATGCAACAACACGGTAGCAATATAAACGAAAAGACCAACACAGTCTAACAGTTCTACAAAAAAAAAAAAAAATCAAACTCGCCGAACACAACAACCAAGCTTGTATTTGACAGAGGTAGTGGTCCGAAACTGGATTACCATTTTCATTTTGGTACCTACCGATTTAACTGTTCAGTCAAAATGGATAATCTGTGACTTTCAAAAACATTTCTAAAGCTGATGATAGAGTCAAAAAGAAAAAAAAAAACACACACACACACACACGTTTTGGTGTTTTAAAACAATATGATCCTAAATTGAGGTAACACGATTTATCAAGAGGGGATCCAAATACGGGCTACCTGTATGGATGTAATTTGTCTCGTAACAAACAAATAAACTACATGAAATGTTTGCTCACAAACTTTATTTGACATTCTATTTTCTTTTCATGAGCGTTAAAAACTCTTGCTGGGCTCTTTTTAGCCTACTTTCCCGTTAAAAATAAAAGAAAGACGAAAAAAGGATAAAAAGTGGCTTAATGCATCTAAAAAATATCGCCAAGTCCAAAAAATATCGCCAAGTCTTAAAAAATATCGCCAAGTCTTAAAAAAAAGTCAAAAAGAAAAAAAAAAGAAAAATGAATGTTGAAAAATTAAAAATTGGAAAGTAGGGTATTGAGATGGGGAATTTGTGGGTCGGTCTGTCCGTCTGTCGGTCTGTCTGTCTGCCCCCCCCCCCAATAACTTTTGAATGAATATTCCGATTTGAACGATTTTTTTTTTGTTCGAAAGATCTCGGCGAGTACAGCTCATTCCGATATTTGATTTTTCAATTTCAAAACGGTTTTGATAAAAAATGTATGTAAAGTACTTTTCTGAAAAATCTTCTGTGAGGACTATGATTCCGACTCCGACTTCGCAAACATGGCGGAAATGCAAGCTCAGAAAAAAAATGACTGATTGGGCAGACGATTTTTTGTTTATTTATTCATTTTTTTTTTGTTTAATTTAGTATTATTATTTTTATTTTTTTGGCAGACGATTTTTTTTTTGTTTACAAAAATTTTTCATTCACGAAAGCATTTTATTCTTTATTTATATTTAAAAACTGCAACGGATTAAAAATAAAATTCGAGACATTTTATTGACGAACGAGTTTTTTTTTTTTTTCTTTCTTTGATAAAATGTGTTTTGATGCTCTTTGTACTTTTATTTTATTTATTTATTTTTTCTTTTGAAAACGATTGTGAAATTTTTCTACGGAAGAACTAGAACAGTTACATTCTATAAAAGGTGCGACAAAACTTTATTTACTCGTTTATTTACTTTTTGTGTGTCCATTTCATCTGATGAGAGGGGTATATTGTGCTTTAGAAATCAGCTTTAAGTGTTTTTAAGGTATGTTTTACATAATTTTCAGTTTCAGATATTCAAGAGAATATTGATCAGATGCTATAATGCCGATGTCGATGTACGGGAAAGTAGGCTCGTTTAGTTCTTGACAGAACTTCTTTTTTTTGCGTATATAGTGTGGATAATAGTTCACGGAAATATTTAAGTGTCTTAAAAGCTCCCAAATTATCTGTTTGCGACAAATCATGGTAACTGCCATAAAGTTCTTTTTTTTTTTTCATTTTTATTCTAAACACCCTAAAATCTGAGCGAACCAAAAATTAAGTCTTCCCTACTATTTTTTATGCCGCATAGAACCTATTTAGATGCTAGCTTAATCCATAATTAGCAAAAATCATTGCTCCAAGCTTCTACTCTTGCTCCAAAAAAAAATAAATTAATTAATTAATTAAATTAATAAAACTGGCATTCTTGTTTATAGATTATCTATGGTGGCCCGATTTTAGGCTATCCACTTCTTCAGGTTAATAGTTTTGGCAGCCATAGTTAAACATACAAGTGTTCCACAGGAAGCACACATCATCTACTTTGTTATAGGATGGAAACCCCTTAATTTACTGCATAACTTTTATAGGTTACATTCAGTTTCACGCACCTTGAAAATTTTTCAGCTCCTAAAAAAGAGGTTTTTCTAATAGAATAGTTCTCACCTAGTCTAAATGTGTCAACAGCCAGGACCATTCGCTTACTACTGTTTCCCTTCCTGTCCATCATTTCCGTGTCATTTTTGTGACTGTGCACATCCCACTTCCCTATCTTTTGCAGGTAGCCCGTATTTGAACCCTAGCCTGTTTTTGGATCTTTCCCTCTACGCCAAACAGTTTTCTAGAAATGGACCTTTCTTTTCAACGCGGGAATTACTGGTCGCATTGTATAAAATAAATAAAATGAAATAATAGAAATTAAAATGAAATTAAAAAACTACAATTTTACACATAAAAGAAATAAACTGGAACTAAAGAGTTGCTCTGAAATATAGTTCTGCTTAAAAGATAACTATTCTAAAGCATCTTTTAAACCGTATAAGAACACTATAAAGCAGCATTTTTTATAACAGCATTTAAAAAAGCATAAACAATACAGGAAATGGTGCCAATTTCACCAGATATAGTTGAAACAACGAACGTGTATCTGGATAATGTTATGTGACAGGCAACGCCCGTAGAGGGTTTTGCAAATGCATTAGAATAATCGAAAAATAGCATTTCGGAAAAGTTCTCCTCTAATTGCCAACCCAGTGGGTCGTGGCGGGTAATCATTTTCAACAGAGAGAAAAGTTTTTACTTATTTAATTACACAATTTGGTGAAAGTATGAGCCTTGCTGACACTTTCTCTAGGATATAATAACCCGTTTAATGTTTCACATTCAAACGTTTTACAATGATTGTCTTTGTAGAAACGTAATATATTTTGCTATTCTGTAACTGATCAAGACGCTTGAACTATTTCGTCTCGGTATTTTTATATACAATGGAAGAGAAAAAGGGTTGGATTTCTCAAGTGTTTGAAGGTTAGTAGTTCTAACGTAGTTCAAACATTCGCCCCACCATGCCGCAAGAAAAAAAAGCTGGAATAACCTCAATTGAAAGGAACATTGGTAACGTTTATACCACATTGATAAGCATTTTATTTTAAAAAAAAATCTGTAGTAAATACAATATCAAAAATTACATTTTGAAAAAAAAATGTTTATACAATGTTTAATGTGAGATTCATATATGCAAAAAAGTTACGAATAAAAATGTTTAAATAAACTAAAGGATATCAGTTAATAAATCAAGGTGAAAAGAAATCGTCATAGAGAGAGAAAATTTACGATTACCTCTCGGTTAAAAAAACTGCAAAAGAGTCTTTTTACATGATAAAGGAGATGCTTATATAGCGAAAAGTATAAAAACCTGCAATAAAAAAAAAGGAAAAACACTATTCCTAAACCTAAATAAAAGAAGAGGGTTCCTGAGCTAATTGAACTGTTTTATAAGCGCAAACATGCAAAACTACCATTTTTTACAACAATGAAACATTTTCAAATAATCGAAAGTTATAAAATATTTTCCAAAATTTCTACAATCCAGTACAAAAATCCACTAAATAAAACACCCACTCCAAAAAAAAGGCTAACTTTAATCACTAAACTATAAACAATTTTAATACCTAACTAATTATATGCAGTTTCTAGTTAGGTTAGGTAGTGTATAGAATGAGACTGCAAAATGCAATTAAATATTCAGAAACTAACATATAATGAGGTAGGTATTAAAATAGTTTATCGTTTAGGGATAAAAAATATTGTTCATCTTGTGAGTGAGTGTTTTGTTCAATGGATTTTTGTACTGAAAAAGTTAAACAAATTTAATAATGGGTATGAAGTTGTATGTAAATATTATGTATTATTTTTTTCTGTTTATCTCCCAGTTGTTTTTTTAATAGCGGTTTTGTTTTTAATACGCTTTTACTAGTTTCACATGTGGGTTTGTCAGTATGTATGCAACTCTGAATAAAAGATAAAATTCGCGTTCTTTAACAATATAAAAGTGATATATTTAATACTATTGTTAGTACTAAAGGGCTAAACTATATTATTACATGTTGATGTTATTGAATGCTATTATTAGTACTAAAGGCTAAACTATATTACATGTTGATGTATTATAAGGTGCATGTAAACTTATAATTTGAAATGGTTTAAAGCTTTATAGTTTGATTAACTCTAAAAGCGTATTTTTTAGTTTTTTAAACTTAAATTTAAATATTTATTTTAAAATAATTTTGTGCATGAAAAATTAGAAATCAACAAAATCTAAAATTTGTTTTGTCTTCTACACTAATACATTCCTTATATTTATGGCTTTCATATGAAATGTATTCCAAAATCATCACCGAGATGCTTGTAGTAACCTTTTAAGCACAAGTTTCTCTGCAATCGTGTTTCAAATGTTCAATTGTCATGATAACGTGTTTTAACATTTTTTGCATAAGGCTAATAGGGGTGTGTGGGGCAGTAGTGCCCTCTCCTTGTCAAATGCTTTCCAATCCTTAATTTTTGTTTCACCTTGCCCCACTTTGCCTGGGACTGTGTTACTGTAGGCACCAAGATAACCTTAAAGCAAACTAAAAGCAACTAAAAGCAAAAAATAATAGATAACATTTACATAAAATTTTTTACCTATACCTAATTATTAAATTTGTTTAACTTTTTCAGTACAAAAATCCATTGAACAAAACACTCACTCATAAGATGAACAATATTTTTTATCCCTAAACGATAAACTATTTTAATACCTACCTCATTATATGTTAGTTTCTGAATTTTTAATTGCATTTTGCAGTCTCATTCTATACACTACCTAACCTAACTAGGTCTAATTTTAAAGAAGTTTTAATTTTAAAATTAGTTTCTAATTAAATTAATGTTAAAGGATTCTGTGGGTAGTCAGTTAAGTTAGGTAACATAATTATAGAAGGCACAGACTACAAAAGGGGATTAAGAAACTGTATATAATTAGTTAGGTATTAAAATTGTTTATAGTTTAGTGATTAAAGTTAGCCTTTTATTTTTGGAGTGGGTGTTTTATTTAGTGGATTTTTGTACTGGATTGCAGAAATTTTGGAAAATATTTTATAACTTTCGATTATTTGAAAATGTTTCATTGTTGTATAAAATGGTAGTTTTGCATATTATGAAGATACCTGAAAAATCAAGAAAAAAATTAATGTTTAAGAGTAATATAGTGCCTTTTAAAAGGCTTTACGCTGTGATACAGGGTAAAAAAGAAAAAAAAATGAGAACATATTTTTTTTTAATTTTTTTTCATCACCCCAAAAAAAGCTGAAATTTTATAATTTTTTGGTTTTTCTGGCTTGTTCCTGGATCAGAAGGTATTATTCGATTTCAATATATTTTTCAAAATTTCAGAAGGCTTCACCAAACGTAACTTTTCCGTCCAAGAGCATTAAAATAAAACATTAAAACAAAAATTTTAAAAAATCGCTAAAAAGCACACATATCTATCTGGAGGCACATCCTTATTTGATCTTTCAGAACGTCTACATTTTTGTTTTAATTCTTGAACTTCACATTTAGGCCCATTTTCTTCATATAAATCACAAGTTACGACATTATCTTGCTTTGTATTTTTCTCAACTTTTGTTAATATTTCACTGCTGCAACTGTCAACACAAAATACATTTCTTGTTACAATTACTTTGTGACTTTCTTTATCCAATACGAGATATCCCTTTGATTTTTCTGCGTAACCGAGAAATATACCTTCTTTTCCTCTGTTTTCCAATTTCTTCCTTTGCATAGATGGTACATAATACGCCACATTACTTCCAAAAATTTTGAGATGCTGGACTGAAGCTTTTCTTCCATGCCATAGTTCATAGGGTATTAAGTCACATGCTTTTGTAGGTAAACGATTTTGCAAATAGCACGCTGTCATAACTGCAGCTCCCCAAAACCTTTGATCTAATTTGGAATCTTCAAACATGCATTTAACCATTTCAACCAAATATCTGTTTCGTCTTTCTGCGACTCCATTTTTAGGCGAGCTGTACGGTACTGTGAGTTCATGTTCTATTCCATTCTTTACGAAATAACTTTTCAGCTTCTCATTTACGAATTCACCTCCTCGGTCGGTGCGTAGTACTTTAGGTGTTCTTTCAAACTTCGTTTTAACATAATTCAAGAATTCCATTATTTTATCGGCTGCTTCTTCTTTCCGTCTTAGCAGATAAACTGTAAGAAATCTTGACTTGTCATCAATTAAAGTCAATATGTAATGCATTCCACTGGAAGTTGGTTGAGGAAACGCTCCTCAAAGATCAGAGTGAAATAGCTCTCCCACTTTCGATGCTCTATTTTCACTTTTCTTCGGATAAGGAATCTGCGCAATCTTTGCCTTTGCGCAACACAAATATTTCATTTTATATTTACAATTCCTCATTTTTAGACCAGTAACTAATTGTTCATCTTCCAGCCGTTGAACCGCTCGAGGATCGCGATGACCAAATATTCTATGCCACATATGTATACAGTTCGTATGTGACTCTTCTGTAACTTTGCTTGCGACTTCATTCGTGCTCAATTTGTATAAATCATTTTCTAAATGTCCTTCAATGATAATTTCATTATGTTTCTGAATTGTACACTTATTTGATCCAAATGTAATAAAATAGTTCTTCTGATCAAGACACTTGACAGATAACAAATTACTATTCAATTCCGGAATGTACAATACGTTGCTGATTTTGACATAATTCGTATCTTTATTATTGTCTTTATATTCAATGATACCATCACCAATTCCTTTAATGTCCAATAATTGTCCACTAGAAACGCATACTTTTCCTTGTTTTGGTCTCATATCTGCGGAAAAGAAAGTTCTATTATTCGTCATATGCGCGGAACATGCTGAATCAATGTACCAACTTTCACAAGAAGTCCTAAAATTAATCTTGAAACATTGAAAATCTTTATCTTCTACTTCTTTGCACTCCGTATTTTCATCCAAAATTTTCTTAACTTTATGATTTTCTAATTTCCGCTGTTCAGCTTTCCAAAAATAAGAAAATTTCTTAATATGATTTGGCTTTTCACAAAAATGACAAAGTCTTTTAGATTTACTTCCAGACATCGTTTTAGAATGTTCATTTGTATTTCTAGATTTTACAGCTGTTTTCAATGCATTTTGGTCAACGTTTAATTTCAAACTTTCCTTCCTCCGTTCATAAATAGCAATTAATTTTCCTTTCACATATTCCAATGACAACTCTTCCGAAGGTCGAACCTCTAAACTTGTAATTAGAGAATCATGTTTCAGGTATTCCACACAACAGTAGTGTGACTATATTATCTTCGGGAATCATTTTCCCCAAACCTCTAAGTTGGTCAACAATTTCTAAAATATTGTGAATATAATCTTTCATGTTCATTGATTCTTCGTATTTCAAAGTATACAATTTTCTTTGCAAAAACAATTTCGTATTTAAATGCTTTTGTTCATAGATTTTTCTTAAAGAATTAGTGGTTTCCTCATGCTTGATGTGAATCAATTGGTTATCTTTTACACACAGCGCAATTTTAGCTCTCGCCGATTTATTTGCTTTAATCCAAGCATCTTGTTCATTATCTGCCTTTTCAGGCTTATTCTGTGAGATTACCTCCCATAAATCTTTATCAGTCAAGTACATTTCCATTTTAAACTTCCACACATCATAATTTGTGCTGTTGAGTTTTACGAAGGTAACTTTTTCATCCGCCATTTTACCAACACTTCGGTCAAGAATTTACTACTTATCTGTCTAAAAACGCGCCTGGGCAAAATAATCTGTTAATTTATTCAGCAGAGTTCGACAGCATTTCTCACTTTAAAAAAAAAACAACTTTTATTCTTGACTAGAAGTAAAATAACGAACATGTAACACATTGAACAAATAACATAAAAACGAAGCACTAAAACAAACATCAAAACATGGAAGAAACTGTACTACTAAAAACACATCAAACTACAGAAATCATCACATGACATATAAGCAAATACCGTTGCCAAACCTTGATCTTGACAAATATAAACATTGTTATGCAAATTATTTTTGATGGAGCTGATTGTAAAAATTGATTTAAAACTTAAATCTAACAAAAATATGTTCCGTTGATTAAAAAAAAGTTACCTGTTTAAAATTGATATCGTTTCAATACTGAATGCTTTAATATAGATTTGTTACTTATTTTTGCTAATTCTGTGCTTCTTTTAAAGTTTAAAATCGTTTTCGTTTTACGCAAATATATTATTACTTGAAACAATCGCGCTCTCTTATATTGTGAACATTTTCAGCTCGTACTCTAGAAAACTACCCAAACCTACCATTTTAATTTATCTTCATTTTTAATCCTTTAACGTAAAATGTTCGTTTAAAGCGAAAAATATGTTCTACTTCTTTATACTGCAATTTGCTTTTAGGCGAATGAAATTCCCCTGTTGGAGAAATGGGGAGAGCATCCGTGTTTCGTCCACGAATATGATTCATAAGAAAATGATAGCACGCATATTAGTCATCAGGAGCTGAAAGGGTTAAAAATGACTGTTTTTGACCAGATTCTCAACACATTTTGTCTTTATGAAAAATGATAGGTGATTTCAAACACAGCATAAATCTCCAGACTGAAAAAGGGGTGAAACGATTTAGAAGTTGCAACATATTGTTTCTTTCATAATTAAAAATAAATATTTACGTGCTAAAGAAAACAGTCTTAAACACCTGATATTTCTTTGGGATGGATTTCAAACTGTTTGAAATGGATCAATTTTTTGGGACTTAATGTAACAATGCATTTTTAGATGATTTTTAAAGTATGAATTCAAAAAAATGTAGCTTTTTGATTGAGTTACGACAAAAAACTGTTATGAAATGTAGATGTAAATTATAACAGCGGTAAATGTAACAACATTGAGCATGCTGTTTTTTTTAACGCGCTTTATCATTATTTTCATAAACAAAAAATTAAAAATGTATGGTTATGACAATTCTCCTTCGTGATAAATAATTTAAGCAGGAAATTATTTTCTTACTTCAAAAGTCCTATATCATTAATATTGTTTCAAATTTGATCCTTGCTTCATTTATGTAGCAGTTCAGTAGATAGGTAATAAATATATTAAAAAAAAATCTTTTCAAGCGAATTTAACATCTGCTCTTGTTTAATACGTAGTGGTTATTGTATTATCACTACGATATTAAAGACCATAAATGTTTCAAAATTGACTCTTACTTACTAGGGAAAACATTTCATAAATAATCTAAGAAAGACATTTTTAATGTAAATATATTTGAGCTAGAAACGGAACTACATCTTAAAAATTCAGATTAACCGCAACAAAAATACAAATCAGTCCTTTATTCTGGAATAAACGCATATCAATCCTAATTTTAAGCAAAATCGCAATCCTATTTCCACCTCATCCACCAATCCTATACCACCACCTTTCAATTTTGTCGGAAAGAAAATGAAAACTCTTGATTAGTTTTGAAAATGAGCTCTTTATTTTTTTCTCTTAACATATGCAATGAATTAACAGAAACATGCATTAATTACTTGTTTAAGTGAATTATAAACAACGGTGTTTGTATGGATAGACTTTGTCGTCAAAGGATATTTTTTAACTCAGTTCTTTGAGCTCTGTATACATGTTAGCAATAATTAACGTCAAACACGCCATGTACAATATTTATATGTATCACTACTTAGGTAATCCTGATTTTTTAGAGAAAAAAAACGCAGATGAGAGAATGTATTTGATCTCACACTTCTTCCTTTTCTTAAACTGCGTTCTAACTTTTGAATAAAATATCTATGAGTCAAACCCAATCAGGCAGGAAACTAGAAAAAGAACAAAACAGGATTAGTTTAGCTGGTAATATTATTGGCATATGCCCTTCAAACTAATCTTGAAATGCAAAAACAATTTCAAAGGATTAAAACTAAAAAGAAGTAACTTTTTTATAATAGGAGACGTTCATCTTTTTTTTTTGTTAAAGTTATTTTTGGATTAAAATCAAAATATTTCTAACTCAGACCTTTTATTTTAAAACAAAAACAGAGCTTTATGTAAGAATTAAGTAATAAAAATGGGTTTATAAATTTATAGAGTATTTTTAGCATTAGTAGCAGTACTATTTTTTCTTTTCTTAGCTATTTTTGCCCAATTATATAATGCCGAAACAAAAAATGCATCAGAAAGTGCAAAGTCATGAAACATGTGATTTTTATCTAATCTAAGGTTTAGTATTCAACTAGGTTTGTTTAATATATATTAAAATTGTTTCATTACCAATAATTTTCTGATTAAGAAATAATAGAGGAATTTTATACTAACTTATGACATTTTTTGCACTTATATACATCATATAAATATTCTATAATATAGTGTGGCTATTATTAATAATAAATGAATAATCTTAATATAAATACAATATTTTAAACTTCAAATACTGTAATTTGAATCATAAATCGCAAAAATATCGAAATAACATGATATTCTCAAAAAAATATTGATATGCATACTATAATATATGCCAACAAACACTGATGCCAACAGATTGAAAGAAAAATTATTATTTTCCGTCACGAATTCATATTTTACACGTGTAGGTAGAAGCAAGAACAAGAATATGTTCTTGCTTGATACATCCTAATATTAAAGTCGCAAATTGAGTCCAATATTTAAGTTGAATACCATTAGATAGTAGTAGAAGTAATGCAACAGCAACGATAAATACACCAAATTCTTAATTTGTTTTTGTTTATTTAATTATTTGTATTTATTTATTTTTATTTATTTACTTTTTTAAATCCGATTTATAGATCGATATTTTGTGAGCTAGTATTTTAAAACCAATACACATAACTGATATTGTGCCTATCTTTTGTTACACTATTCAAAAATAATTAAATTACACCTCTCATTGAAAAGGACTAAGATTTTCTCAAAATTATTTCCGGGTTCCATTGCTAAGTAGGCGAAACTACACGTCACGTTTTCGAAATCTGCACAAAAAGTCCATCGATCAGGAAGTTTCAAAATAGCCTAAGTAAAACTCGCAATGGTAAAATAAAATCCCCGAAAGGAAAGGAAAATCGAATCAAATTCTGTCAGAAAGTGCGTTAGTTTGTCATAATGTGACAAGGAGAAAGTGCTTCGTGAGAAAAATGAATTAATGTCACACAGAACTTGAAGTACAATCCTACCTTTTCAATGTATCATAAAGCAGCAGCTATTTTAAGGGCTTTTCACTCTACTTAGTTAAGAAAGAGAATGAAAATAGAAAGAACCTTTCATATTAAAAGACACATTTTTTTTCATGATTATTTATTCCTGTATGAAATTCAGCATGGCATTATTTTCTAATTTATCTCTCAGAGTGACCTTAGGAAATGGCGCATCTGTGTGTTATGTATATCATGGCAATGCATTTCGATGCAACCTAAAGTCTAAAAATAAAGTTACGTTTTTAAATGTTTGTGTCCTTCAGAAAATTATACCCAAAGCGCTTCCCTAATGTAATCATGTTACCAGTTTTTAAACTGCAAACGGTTAGTTAAGTATGCAGTGCTTATAATGTTCAAATTTAATTTTGTATTACTAAAAAGAAAGTATGTTGTTGTTTTTAATATCACTCGCGCATTACAGCCCGAGTAGCTTAAATCTTCTCGATTTAAAGCAGTATAGGTACGCGGTTTCCTTTTTTACGAGCAACATTAAAGTGGAAGACCATTTTAGCTCAACACACATGCTATAAGGACCCGTTTATAGGGTAGGCATTCATTCATAACACACTTTCACACACAGAAAGGACAACGACAGGAGAGAGAGAAAGGACGTCCATGCCCAAGCCGGGATTCAAACCCGGGAACACCGCATCACGGTCAGACGCCTCCGAACACTAGGCAAGGTGGCCGCCTTATTACCGAATACTATAAAGAATCAGTAGTCCCTTGAAATGAAATATGGTAGTTATTTATTTAAAGCAAGAAATAATAAATACAGCTCAAGAAAGCATTAATTACTCACAAGTTCTGTCTAAGTATTAAAATATGTGCTTGCTAATGAATTCAAAATTACAAAAGTAATCAACACCATCTGAAAATATTAATTATTCAAAATCTTATGACCTTGAAAAATGTGTTTTTAAATTCGTTGTTTCAAAATGTGTTTTACAAGCTATCTGCAACTTAATTTTCGAATGTAAAATATTAATATGAAATTTAATTAAAAGAAATAATGTATTTTGTTTCACAATAAGGTAATACTTTTGCTTTTTAAACGACTATTTCATTTAAAATTCAGTTATTAAAGAATTGAAAGCAATTAAGATGCGAAGTTTGCAATTATTTACATTTCAATCATTTCCATCGCCGCGAAAAGCAATTTATTTTCCTAGCAATTTGCTGCACTCATTTCCATTTCATCAGTTATATATATCCCATTTGTTTGTCTCCTCCCCAGGGCTCGTTTTTTTCTTATTCGGCAGCCGTCAACCACAAATGACGCTTTTTCATTTGTTTTTCAGATACTTGAGAAAAGATTTATATAAGAGGTGCTGTCCATTCACGTTCCTGTCCTAACAAAAGAAAAAATAAATAAAAAGACGAGCGCGGATAGTTGTTATTTTATGAGAGCGAATGATGTTTTCCTCTTGGCAATGATTCAGAGAAACAATGCGGGTTTTTAGAAGGGGTTTATGTTGATTTATTACTCTGAGACTATGGAAGTAAAAAACATACACTTTTGTGATGATGGAGATTTAATCGCGCAAAAAGTGTTGATAACAATGAAATGGGGTGATTGCAAAAGCTTTACTTTTGTTATAGAAGACGATATATCACTGTTGTGACGGGTGTGAGAAAAGAAACTGCTAGAGAAACTTTTCAAAAAAGTGTATAAGAAACGATTTAGTGTTGTTTTTACGAGATACCTTTTTCTTTTGATCCAGAATTATGGTTGGTTCGGCTGAGCAAGTTAAAATGTATACATTGTTTTTATGTTCATAGAATGATTTCGGTTTTTATGATAGAAAGAACATGAAACACAAATTTTCAAATAATTATTACTTTCAAATATTTCAGAATATTTTAAAGTGATTATGCATCTTTCAAAAATGATTGTAAATGCTATCAATAAACCGAGAAATACGTAGTTATATTCAATTTTCTGAATAGCATTTTATTTGATGTTAGTTTTTATTGTTAGTTTTTTTTAGGGGGGGGGGGAGTTACACTTAATTTGCATCAATATTATCTCAGTAACATGATACATTTTATTAACTGGAAGTTAATTTATTTTATGTATGCATGTTTATACGTATATACGTGTGAACGTTTATACGTATATAAGTTTATACGTTTATACGTTATACGTATATAAGTTTATACGTTTATACGTTATACGTATATAAGTTTATACGTTTATACGTTATACGTATATAAGTTTATACGTTTATACGTTATACGTATATAAGTTTATACGTTATACGTATATAAGTTTATACGTTTATACGTTATACGTATATAAGTTTATACGTTTATAAGTTATACGTAAATAAGTTTATACGTTTATACGTTATACGTACATAAGTTTTAAACGTTTATACGTTATACGTATATAAGTTTATACGTTTATACGTTATACGTATATAAGTTTATACGTTTATACGTTATACGTATATAAGTTTATACGTTTATACGTTATACGTATATAAGTTTATACGTTTATACGTTATACGTATATAAGTTTATTATTTATTTATCTTATACGTTTCAACTATCTTTAAGAGTTTTATTTTACAAGACATAAAAAATGTATTAATACCTTAAATAAGTATCTCCTTGCAGTACACTGACTTTAAAAGATAAGATAAAAAGAAGCTTGTAAGCAATTTGACAGGGACTAGAAAACTTGATATTTATTTGTACCCTAGTATGCTTTTTGAAATGGGTTAAAACAGTTACATAGTACTGTTTCGTCCGAAGCCACGAATCAGGTACTGGGATGAACCATGTACGCGTAGATGGTGCCTGTACAAGTAGATAATAATTATTTATTAATTCAAAATAAATAAATTTAATAGTAATTTACAATAAGCAATGGAGAACACCAGGACCAATCACCATGTGGTCTA
Source organism: Uloborus plumipes (assembly GCA_038373865.1). Taxonomy (NCBI): domain Eukaryota; kingdom Metazoa; phylum Arthropoda; class Arachnida; order Araneae; family Uloboridae; genus Uloborus; species Uloborus plumipes. The sequence goes on from JAXGGA010001708.1 coordinate 140,065, forward strand.
CAGATGACTACACTATTATATGCATTAAACAATACACATTTCAAACTCAGCGAACTGCTTTAATCTAACAAAGCGGGGGCTGAGTCTAAGTTTTGTACAACGTGATGCTATTTTATTTATAAAATAATAAGCAGAAGCACATCTTGTAATTCAAGTACCTGAAACCTTTTTCAAATTTCGACCGACTAAGAAGAGAGCATGTTCTGTTACAAGAGCTAAAGTATTCTATGTGGTATTTATTTGATGACTTGGTACGACTTTCTTTTTTTCTTGACAAAACATCAACAAATGAAAAACTACGAGTTAAGGAACAATTGCCAGCTATGCAGGCTATTACAAAGCGTAATGTAAGATGGAAAGCCAACACTTAAAATATAGTATGCAACTGTCTGATTTAGTAATAAGGTTGACAGCATCCGTCCAACAACATAATTCTAATTTCGGTTAAAAAATGATTAATTCAAAATTTACAAGAAGTAAATGATAGTGATAGATGAAGCGTTAAGCTTACTAAACATTTCAATGAAATTATAGTAATGTAATAATTTAAGGGATTCTTATTAGAGATGGTAGAAACAAACAGAAAACGCATTAATTACAAAATTTACACCCTTAATTGCAAAACAAAGATATATTATTATTTTATTTTAATACTCAAATGTATAAAACAAAGCTTTATACATAAATTTTGTACTTTATTTATTTTGTAAAATCAGTTTAAAGATCAGTTACACTAGAATACGCTTACTTATGAAGTATGAGGGTGTTGAGGATGTAAAGCACTTTGTAGAAGTTGAGATAAAAAAAAATTGAAATTCCTCCAGACTATTACAACGCACAAGACTAAGAAAAATTAAATGATGTTAAAATGCATGTTATGTATAGGATTTTTTTACACGTGCTGGCTGAATCATTCTACTGAACGTTCGCAGATAATAATTTTATTGTGTAATGTGTACTGCTAATAAATAGACCATTTCTGATGAGTTGTTGTTCATTTCATTTTCCCCCAGTTCAATGCTTCTGTCACCCGTTTATTACATGTCCGATTCTTTATATAATATTGATAAAGGGATTTTGGTTTTATCATTATTTGACGACGCATAAAAAAATTGAATCTGCCATTTATTTATTTCTGATCTTTAAATTAAAAGTGTGTTCTTTGAAATTTAATTAATATATTTATACGAGTCGAAAACCACAAGAAAAATGAACAAAGAAAATAAATCTGGTACACACAGCATGATAGTAATTAACTTTTTAATTAGTTGATAAAATATGTTGATAACAAATGAGACACCTTGATACGTAATCTAAAATTTCGTTGATAAGGTATTTCTTTTAAAACCTATTAATTAGTCCAAGATATCAATTAAAAAGTTTCACAAGAAAACCTGTCAAAATATTTGGGATTTAATTAACAATTCTAAAAAGTCTTTGCGAAGCGGTAATTCTCTCTCTCTCTCTCTCTTTCTTCTATGTTATTCATTAAAATTCTTTGAAAGGAAAACTTAAATTAAACAGGATAGTTGATGATCAAAGAAAAAAGACTAATTATCAATAGATTGTCACATGACCGATTTTTGTAACTACTTACTCGAAAATCTCATTATGCTTTCGGTACTAAAATATAAAATATTTTAAATATAATATTGCTTATAATACAACTAATACTTTTCTATGAATAAAGTACACTATACATCAATGGTTACTTTAATTAGTTTTAATAGTATAGTAATTATATTAATTTAAGCTTTAAGGTATATTTAAAAAAAATATTAATCGTTTGAACTTAGCATATTAATTATGCGATAAAAATACTACTAGCAAGACTTAGAAAATGCTCTAAATGCTCTTTATTCCAATAATACTACTTACATTAAAAGGACATCAATCATTTTTGGGTGGGTAATCTGAAATCCAGAGCACTTTGAAGATATGCTCCAGAAGTTATGTGGAAAAGAAATAAACCATTCTATTATTTGAACTATAATATGCGTAGTTAATATGAGCTTAAACGAGAAGTGAAATACAAAAAGGTAACATAGGACAATTTTTGCTTGTTATTGGTATAATAGTTAATTTTAATGTAACGAAACATGCTAATAAACCATTAAGTAAGTTTAGGTGTATGGTTGTCTGCTTCATAAGAAATCAAATGGTTAACTAAGAAATTAAAAAAAAAAATGTGCAGAGAAATTGAAGAAACTATCACACTCAAAACTCACAAATTTTCAAAGATCTGTACCCACGTGTTTCGGATTTACGAAGAGCCCTCTTTTCCTAAGGAAAAAAAGTAAGCTTATTCTGGTAAAAAATGAATTGAAAAAAGCATCATAGATCAGGCAACAGTATAAAGACGCCCTCTACCAGCGAAAAGTGGAACTTATCAGATGATACTAAACCACCATAGGAAAATGGAATATTAAAATCTAATTTGACCTTTAAATTTATGTTCTCTCTTTGAATGTTGATACTGATACAATCCGTTAAAATGAAATCTACGATTAAATGAACCTTTTTCTTAAAGAACTTAAATCTTAATTTGTGTTAATGATGTGACAGGTTGATTATTATTATTATTATTATTATTATTATTATTATTATTATTTGCTTCGGTTGTGATTATATTTGGTCTGATTTTTTTCTTTTTTTCATAT